>JAAGKR010000933.1:0-81068 GCA_011419295.1 Clarias macrocephalus
TTTGCTGTTACATCCAGATCTGCGACACCTGGATGCATGTGCTTCATCCACCAGTTCTGGAAGATGGATGGCTCCATAGTGTCTCAGGGATGCATTCGGCTGATGTTTCCACTTTAGACGTGGGGGAGTGTAGTTATCTTCACTCTCACTAGAGATTCCAGCTTAACCATGGGTAATCAGCTGCTCACCAAGGAGCAATTTGAATTCAAGAAACTTCAGTAGTTTCTTCCCTTGAAGCTTGCTGTACTGAAGCCATGCATTGGTGATTGCCAAATCAAAAAAGTGCAAAATTACACGCACCGCCCATTTCTGAGTGCAAGTGGCCATCTTGTAGAAGCTTAGCATCCGGTCGGCCACGTCTACCCCACCTATGTTGCTGTTGTACTCAGCTACTGCCAGTGGTCTTGACTCCTGAACATACCTTCTGTCCTTCTTAGACCATCTCTTGCATGTGTCTTGAGGCTCAATGCCATAATGCAAAGGATGCCATGACCACTGGCTTATGTCAAACCACTTAATGATAGCAAGTTCAGGAGGGCTTCGTCTGACCACCATCAGATGTCCCTCTTCCTTTTTTTTGATGGCCTGGTCCCCTATAATGTTGCACTCCTTTGGAATTCTGTTCTTCATCAAAATTCCAGTTCCTGTCAGGACGGAGGTCGACGGTCGTAAAGTACCGGTCAAAGAACAAGTGGGTTCCTCTGGGAACGGACTCAGTCAAATGAAGAACAGCTTGTGCTCCGATGCCCTGTCCTGCTGTTGGGAAGGTGGTCTTGCCTTGGTACACAACAAAATCTAAGACCACACCATTTGGTGTGGCCAAGACAAACACCTTCAATCCAGTTGGGTATGGTTTGCCCTGAACATACTGGCCAGATGTGGATGGTTGTTCTCTCGCCGACTCTTCTGCCTCTGTTTGCCCTATCTGAACTTCATCATCTGTGCTTTCTGACTCCTCTGACTCTGCCACAAACTCTGCATTTCCATCTTCCTCATCTGACAACGCAATATCTGTGTTTTCAACAACAATTTGCAGCAAAATTCTCTGCCTCTGAAAGTGATTCCCTTCCTGCTTACGATAATCAAAATTTTGGTAATAATTACAACTGTCCACTAAGGAGGACATTTTATAAATTCTCACCTATCATGGAAAAACATTCATACATTACATTAGAAAATTAATGAAAGTGTTTTTTATAGATTCATCTAAGATAAAACAACAACATTTCAAGATAAAACTTTATCAATAAAAAAGATTAAGCAATTACTTTTCTTCTTTCCATAAAATGTCCTGGTGGTGATAGATGCCATGTTCTTGAAGGAGGAAGAGGAAGTTCCCAAAGCCCCACCCCTATAAATCTGGTACCATTTAAAAGTCCTGAATGTTCTCTTTAAAGCACAAGAGGAGTTAATTCGGTAGCATTCAGGATAAGGTAGATATTCAAGTTTACAAATGTCCTCTGGAGAAGACAAATTTGAACTGCCAGTAGTCAGGAGTAGTGCAAATCATATTATTTAATCTAATTATACTATTGTTCTTATCATAATCGTATTATATTGGTCATTCATATCTTTGCATATGTGACTGATCACTTACAAGTTGTTAGTCTTTTAGTGATGGGTTTCATTTAAAAACCCTAAATGAAATACACATAGGACTATAAAGGTATATATGTGACTTTGGACCTTTTGTGTTCTGCTGGAGCAAGGACAGAAATAAACAGCTGTATGGATCCAATAAACATCCAGAATATTCAAATACAAATTTATATAATGAGCTTAATATATGAAATGAATATATGAATTACAATTATGTGTTAAATCTCTTTTTTGAACCGGTGCCTGGTTTCTGAAATTGACTCCAGAACATCCCATAGATGCTCAATCAGACTGAGATCTGGGCAATTTGGAGGCCATGTGAACACTATGAACTCTTTGTCATGTTTCTCAAATCATTTCTAAACAAAAAAGATTATAGTGTGTCAGGGTGCATTATTTTGCTGAAAGAGGCCACTGCCATTAGGGAGCAAAATTGATATCAAGGGGTGTACGTGGTCTAAAACAATGTTTAGGTAGGTGATAAGTGACAAAGTAACATTCACATAAATACCAGGACCCAAGATTTCCCAGCAAAGCATTGCCCATTGCCTCCGCCGGTGTGCAGATTTAAGCATGAAAACTCACGTAAGTTGAGAAAAATGTATATTCTTAACCTATGCACTAACTGCAAAGATATTTAAATATTTCTGTTTTACTGATTGCATCTGAGCATTTCATGTCAATACACAGTGCTCTATGCAGATATGGCTACTTTGGGAACTATTTTTGTTGAGGAGCAAAAATAGCAAATAAACTATTTGGCCTTATTGGGTATGAAATGACAGTTACTATTAGTGTTTTTCAGTATAAAACCAGAACCGCACATCATGCTGTTGTACTACATATCAGCACAGACACCATTACCTGTAGTCTGATATTCAATATCGCCCTCTTGCTTGTGTGGTATTCCTAACATAAGTCTTAAAAAAGTGTTGCTGACTACAGGCCACATAAAAACAAAAACAAGGACAAAGATAATAGAAGCTTCTTTCTGCCTGCATCAAGAACCTGTTTTCGAGTGCTTAGTTCTTTATTTTAAACTTGATTAAATCTTATTGAGTGTTTAACATAACAGCTTTTCTGAATGGCAAGAAAGTTTAATCAGTGTGTGTGTGTGTGTGCGTGTGTGCGTGCGTGCGTGCGTGCGTGCGTGTGTGTGTGTGTGTGTGTGTGTGTGTGTGTGTGTGTGTGTGTGTGTGCGTGCGTGTGTGTGTGTGAGTTTGTGTACTATATGTAAGTTGGGTTCAACAGTCTCAAGGGTGCTGACTGGGTAACCCAGAGGCCATTGCAAGCCTCTCTGAAGCCACAATATGAATCGTGAAAAATGATCCTCCTTATCAGTCTCTAGGAGCTCCACAAGAGGAAGGGATTGTGAGAGAAATTGTGAGAGATCGTCAGATTTAACACATGTTGATTGGAAACGTGTGGTGCACTCGCTTTGAGGAATAGGTGCTCGCCACATCATACACTGCATAAAGGTACACCATGTAGATAAATGCTAAAGGGCTGTTTAATATGAAAGAGATGGAATATAATTCATTACTTGCTTCTTCCTCATCCTTAAACCTATCAGCTGCCCCGGAGGCTACAATTGACTCTTTATGTTTTACAGAAAACAAGCCACATTTTCCACCTACTTTACTTTAATTTCCAATCTACTGTCTACTATCTTTGTATAGGTAGCAAATTGTATTTATTGTAAATACATTTGATCAACCTTGCAAGCTTATTCTGTTTGTTAACTGTCATTCAGCCCACTATGATAGGCAGTACTAAAGGTGCGTTGATGTTCAAGGTTTAGAGTGATTAAAACCTAGGGAACAGGAGAGCGCGCCGAATGATGAATTCTGTACTTTTCTGTTCGGGTTACATGATGGTAAACTAATTTCTGGGTAATTTGTCCATAATTGGTTGCTCATGTTTGTCTTTAGAACTCGGAAGGGAGGAGAATAGCTTTGACAGACATAGATTAACTCCTTCAAGGAGATGAAAATGTGCTGTAATTGTTAAGTATGAGCAGCCAAGTGTAGCAAGGGGTAAACTATAATCAGGCATAAAATATTAAAACAAAGTATGCTCCGCGGGGTTTACAGGCAAAGGGTCAGATCTTGCACAGGAATATTGGCAAGACCTCATCACAAGTAGATACATTTGTGAGCTTAAATACATGAACCTGAAAGTGTTGCCACAATCATGCTACAGTTTCTAAGGTTAATGTACTTTGTTTTATTGGTATTATCCTGGTGCATCATAAATATACATAAAATCTGTACAAAAACTTCAGACACATCATATATAACTAAATATATATGATTATTGGTAAATCAAACAAAAACTACTACTACTACTACTACTACTAATAATAATAATAATAGAACAAAGAACAAAAAATATAAAACTTTAGGCTTAGCTTAAGGTTCTATTGGAATGAAGCTGCAAGCTAACCTATGAATCCACCTCCTAAAGCACTTTTCCTGTTTTGCTACAGTATGTTGGGCGTTTCTCTTACACCCACCCAAATGGAAGAAAGGGGGAAATAGTCACGGGTGTGTATGTGTTAATGGCTCAGGATTATTGTCTGCCATTGATTGAGTTTATTATATTTGCAGTGCTGAACAATAATTATCTTCGCAAAACAACAGAGGCAAAATGAGGACCATATACTGTATGAAAATCTGTTGCATAGGGAGTATAGTCTTTTTTTTTTTCTTTTTTTTGCTCCTTGGCCCTTACCATAGACATTTTGTATATGAGAAGAAGAGATTATCAACCCAATATGACCGAATACATTTTCTGTCACTATTCTGTACTTTTACTCACTAACTATTTAACTAATATTAAATTTCTATCTAAATAGCCTTTAAAATATTTTTTCTGGCTAAGCTAAAATACTTATATACAACTACTAACCCTGACCCCCCCCAGCCCCCGCCTCATAACACGCATACATCCTAATCCCTCCTCTTTCAGACAGTAGGAGACAGAGCTTATTCCAGTGCCATCATTGCATCTCGTTTCCCACGGAAAACAGATTAATGCACTAATATGACAACAATCAGCATTATTAGCCCTCACCCAACCTCCTGTTTACATACACAGAGAACAGATGAATGCTATTTTAACTCAATTTTGTCATTCTCTCAGTTCAAGCAATGGTGGGTGATTGGAAACACAGGAGTGTTGGTTGTGAGGTTTATTTTGACAAATGCACAAAAACAAGTGCAAGTGCAGCAACCGTAATCCATTTGTGATGTTCGTTCTATCCAGAATGTGTCAATGACCAAGCCACACAAACAGCTTTGTACATTAAAATGCTGTTGAACACTATTTTATTTGTACACAGAATAATTGTATGTGGTTTTCTTTGATTAATTTTGAAAAATGATCACTAAGTTCCTGGTTTTGGCACAGTACATTTACAAAAAGCCTGGAGGAGAAATCCAAGTAACTCCACCATATGATTACAGTATGTAGGGATGTAAATTTGCCTCGATATGAAAATGGAGAATGTCACCAATTATACACCACTGAGAGTACCAACCCCTCCACACACACACACACACACACACACACACACACACACACACACACACACACACACACACACACACACACACACACACAAGCACATAACACAGTTGAAATGTGTTTATCTATAGTGCACTCAGGAGTCTGCTTGTTGAAGTCTGGCTCATTTATTCACTTACTTTAACCTCTTTGCTCTTCATTTAATGGACTGAAATAGGTTAGAACTCTTATTATTCCAAAAACTTTCCAACTGGTTTCGCCACTTGCTGTTGTCTTCAGTTAAGCCGGTATGGAAAACTCCCACTAGCTTTCACTGATGGGAATATGAGATATAGTGAAGTCAAACGTGTGCAGACAGACTACAGTCTGAGAAATGGAACTAACTTCCAGTAAAAGCAGATTATTAAATAAATTGTCCAGACTACATCACTTCTGAAGTGTGTTTCTTGACATATTGTGTCACTGATCATTTTAGGAGATAGTCTTGCCTCCTGGTGTGAAACCACAATAAATAATTGATAAAAGAATATAAGATATAATAGTCCGTGCTTGAAATGTCATCATTATATAATCCCCTGCTACACTAATACACTCATCCCAGCGTTTCACTAGTGCTTGAATACCTTCAAGTTAGAAAGATTTCCTCAGTATGCCGGAAGCATGATCGGACTGCCTGATTCCAATCGAAAATACTGACCTCCAAAGAACTTCTTTAATGACCCAAACATGTGGAAACGGCTTGGAGTGAGGTCAGGACTGTATGGGGAATGTGGCAATGAATCCCAGTTAAGTTTGTGTAATGTATAAGAGGTGTCCGTGAATGATTGTGTGTACAGTTCCCACAGATAAATGTGCTTTTCCTGCAAATTGGCGACAAGTTATCTGTCGATTTTCAGACGTTCAACTTGCTGAATGTTCACAGGAACGACCGGCATGGGACCTGAGCTAGATCATCATTCACAGACATACGTAATGTACTTGAACATCTCTTGTACAAATATTATGAATGTTATTGATGTACAGTATGGACCACCTAAGGCTATATATTTTTTTTCTATGGTCGCCAATTGATATATTAAGGACATACAGTATGTTAATGCTATAAGGCCATCAAAAGAAAAAGGCCAAAGATGTCTTTACAAATGTAGTGTAAACCTCATACTTATTGTAATACATAGCCTCCACTTTTCTCTTTCGTTGCAATAAGTGAATCATCAAGAATTATTTGTCATCAAGAATTTGCTTACAATAAAGTGATGTTTACTTGGTCATTATGAAACTGAAAGGTAATTTGAAGATATTAACAAGTGTATTGCCACAATAGCTTTTTTATGTGTTGTTTAAAAATATTTTATTTGTTTTATTTTATTTTATTTATAGTAGACTATAAATAATAGTAGTAAAAAAAAAACTAGAACAGCTCTTTCTTGTTGAAGAAAAGTGATAAAGCATAGCAAGTACATGTGTGTGCTGTGCAACCAAACCATAATGCAAAGGATAATGAAGCATAACCCTCCAAACTCATCATCCAAACTTCATCCATTAACATGGATTATTAATAATTATGGAAATTAATTAACTATTATTTCTAAATAAAATATTCCATTATTTTTAACTGATGTGTGTTAATGTGTTGTACAGAAGGTTTTTTTGTTTTGTTTTGTTACTAATGGTTTCCTCTGCCTGCACCGAAATACAGGCTCTTGAGACTGGTCTTGAGCAATTATCTTTCAAAATTTTCATTGTGTGGAATGTGTAAAATCCTCTCTGAACTCTGAACTACTCGCAGTCCAGTCATAGCCAAACATGCAGGGACAGTCTGACTGTCTTGCATGAAAATGCACTCTTGATGTCATGCATGAAAAGCAGAAAAGCAATGACAGGGAATCTGAACGTACAAAATGTGTGTATTGATCTGAAAACAGGCAGAAAAGAACACCATGCAAGCACTTTTAAGTCTTCTCCGGAGCTGTAAGACTGTTAGACTGTTAATAAGTGTATTGATGTTTGTTAGATCCTGTGGCGGGTATACTGGGTCATTAGTATTTACACTGGGTCATTAGTGTTACACTGGGTCATTAGTATTTACAAGACCAATTTAGACAACAACCAGATATTAGAATGGTATCACTCCCTTTTTCTACACTTTGCTATCATGATTTCTAATCAAAGACGCATTATTATTAGTATCTTAATTGTGTTTTGATTTGCATAACATAAACATCAGAACATTGTGACTCATTCAAAAATTCAAATGTACACTAATCAACAATAACATTAAACCCACTGAGCGCGAAGTGAGTTCACGGATTATCTCATTTCAATGGGATATATTGAGCAGAAAGTGCACAATCAATTCTAAAATTTGTTGGAAGCAGGAAAATTTCGAAGTGTAAGGATCTAAGCACCTTTTAACAGGGACATGTTCTAATAGCTACACTAAGTACCAAAATTGGTAAGAGAAAAGACAACTGTTGAACTGGCGCCTATGGATTACTGTTGTTTTGGGGGAGTAAAGACTATCCAATTCGTTCTGATCCCACATAATAGTTACTGTATACCAGTTGCTAAAAAAAAAGTTCATGCTTGCTATGATAGAAAGCTGCCAGAACATACGTTGGCCTGTAGATGCGTCAGAGTGCATGTGCTAACCTTGTCTAACACAAAAAGTACGTACAATGGGCAGTGAGCATCAGAACTGAATAGAGGAGCAGTGGAAAAAGGTGGCTGTGTCCAATGACTGATATTAATGGTCGGGTGTATCTGCATCGCTTACCTGGGGAAGACATGGCACCAGGAGGCACTGTGGAAAGAAGCAAAGGCAAAAGTTGAAGTGTGATGCCCCATGCAATGTTCTGCTGAGAAACCTTGGTTTATGGCATTCATACCTAAACATTGTTGCAGGGCATGTACATCCACTCCTGATATTCACTGATATCCTTTAGTGGCAGTAGGCTCTTTCAGCAAGATAATGCGCCCTGCTACACTCCACAAAACTGTTTAGAATGGTTTAAGGCATTGACTTGGCTGCCAAATTCCCCAGCTCTCAATGTGATCAAACGCCTATTGGATGTGCATAAAGGATCTACTATTAATGTCTTGTTGCCACATGTCACAGCGCTCCTTGCAAAGTCTATTCCTTGACAAATCAGAGCTGTTTTTTGCAGTACTTGTGAGACATACACAACATTAGGCAGGTGGTTTTAATGTTATGGCTGATTATTGTATATATTTGGTAACAGTAATAACAAAAAAAAGTTAATATGCAGTATTGAACCAGATAGGAAATGAAAGAGTACTACGAGACAACCTGTTAAGCCTGAGAACAGAATAGTAAGAGGCATCTTTACATCATACTAAGCTTTCCTGCAGACCTCCTGAATGCAGTGCCTACTACCACACAATCTACTGCAGGGTGTAAATGTCATGGCTGAGAGCACCAGATCAGGTCCCTGGAGTCTGCCTCTCTGATAAGAGATGATATTGACTTGTGCCCCATATTTTCTGCGTTCTTGTTACGAGTGATGGTCACAAAGATCCCTGATAACATTATATTGCTGAAAGCCACCCAGCCAGTGAGCTGATCTCAAATGAGAATGTAAATATTTGCCTGCCGATTATTATGTTACTGTACACAATACAGAAAAGCAATCGAATTCTTTAAAAAAGCAAATATGAAATCAATAAATAGATAAATGTACATACTGCTTCAATTGCAAATGTTTTGAGTGTAAATATTTTTTTCTTCATTTAGCATCCCATGTGTTTAACTTAACTGAATTTACACAGCATTTTAATTCCTGTTTTTGTCCCACCCTTTTCTCACCCCTTTAAGTAGTACTGTGTATTTCAGAGCAAAAGTGAAGTATCCTTGTAGGTCGTTGTTTGGGTGAAGATTTAACCTTGTTAATGTCATTACTAGAAACATTCGGTGATGCACTGTGGTCCCCTGAGAGACATTTGGGACTTTATTTTGAGTGAAGTTTCCCTTTTTTTTGCCTCACGTACAGTACAGACCAAAAGTTTGGACACACCTCATTCAAAGAGTTTGAATTTGTATTATGGCAAGAAAAAAGCAGCTAAGTAAAGAAAAACGAGTGGCCATCATTACTTTAAGAAATGAAGGTCAGTCAGTCCGAAAAATTGGGAAAACTTTGAAAGTGTCCCCAAGTGCAGTCACAAAAACCATCAAGTGCTACAAAGAAACTGGCTCACATGCGGACCGCCCCAGGAAAGGAAGACCAAGAGTCACCTCTGCTGCGGAGGATAAGTTCATCCGAGTCACCAGCCTCAGAAATCGCAGGTTAACAGCAGCTCAGATCAGAGAGCAGGTCAATGGCACACAGAGTTCTAGCAGCAGACACGTCTCTAGAACAACTGTTAAGAGGAGACTGTGTGAATCAGGCCTTCATGGTAGAGTATCTGCTAGGAAACCACTGCTAAGGACAGGCAACAAGCAGAAGAGACGCGTTTGGGCTAAAGAACACAATAAAGAACACAATAAAGAAAACTCTTTGAATGAGAAGGTGTGTCCAAACTTTCGGTCAGTACTGTATAATTTGACCTCTAGTATAATTCTTTCTCTTTCTCTCACTCACTCACTCACTCACACACTTTTTATTCACAATTATTATTTTAATCACAATAGAACAGAGTGAAATAACAATTCTTTAAACTGAGAAATTTTACTTTTTTTTTTTTTTTGCCATGGATCTCATCTTCTTTTCAAAACAGTTTGAAGATGTCTAAGCATTGAATATATATATTGCCTGATATAGGTTTCCAGCTGCTGAAGAGTTCGTGATCACCTTTGCCGTATTTCTCATTTAATGATGCGCCAAATATTCTCTATAGGAGAAGGATCTGGACTGCAATCGGGCCAATTCAGCACCCGGACTTTTCTACTTGGAGCATACTGTATGTTGCTCTCAAACCTTTCAGAAAAACATGCAAGCTGCCCAAACCATATCATCAGAGTTGCTGACTTTTGAACTACACGCTAGAAGGTCTCCCTCTTCTTTAGCCCGGAGGACACAGCATCCGTGATTTTCAACAAGAATGTCAAATTTGGACTGCAGATGGCACAGCGGATTATGTTTACCAACAGTGGTTTCTGAAAGTATTCCTAGGCCCATTTAGTAATGTCAATGATGAATGTCAACCATGGGCATCCAATAAAGGTCTTTGGTCTTGTCCCCTGATTTCTCCAGTTTCTCAGAATCTTTTGATGATGCTATACACTGTACATGATGAGATCTGTAAAGTCTTTGCAGTTTGATGTTGAGGAACATTGTTCAGACTCCACCATCTTTTTACACACTCTTTCACAGATTGGAGAGGCTCTGCCCATCTTTACTTCTGAGAGACTCTGCCTCTCTAAGACATTCCTTTTATAACTAATCATGTTACAGACCTGATGTCAATTAACTTTCCCTCGTCCCTTTTTTTTGAGACATTTTTGAGACTTGTAGCAGTCATCAAATTTGAAATGAGCTCATTTAGTGGATAAAAGTAAAAAAAAATCTCAGTTTAAACACTTGTTATGTTCTCTATGTTCTATTGTAACTGAAATATTTTCTCATGTGATCTGAAAGTCTTAGTTTGCGTTTTATTTAAAAAAAAAATTTTAACTTCCTAACTATTCAGGTTGTATTTTATATTACTTCAAAAACATCAAACAACTATTTTGCCTTTTTTTCTCACTTTTATTTTCTCTCCACTATCTGTCTGTTTGCCCTCTCTCTCTCTCTCTCTCTCTCTCTCTCTCTCTGAAACACATCTGTAACACATCTTGTAACCTGTGTTTTAAATATTTTATACACATATTAAAGTTCTATCTGTAACACCCTGCTTCAGCCCCATAACCTTGGATCTTTGGACACATCTGCAAAATTTCCAAGCTTAAGCTGTCTTCTCTGACTGGTAACCATCGATTTTGTAAATGTAATTCTGATACAAGAATTCTGCTTGTATGTAGTCCAACTGATCTACTTTTGCTAGTCAAGAGTGACACAACAGTTTTATTTATTATAATTTGATTACTTTTATTACTTTATAATAAAAATTTATTACAGAAAATATACTGATCAGAGCAATGATTCTAACAATGTTGCTAACCCACCTGGTCACTTCTGAAAACAAGGAAAAGGGATGGATATTAAATTTGGATTTTCCAAGAAAACCTGGAAATTAATTTGGGACTTAATTTGTCCTGTCCTTGTGACACTACACAGGTAGTAACTGCTTGCACAGGAGACTTGGGGCACGCACATACACACACACACACACACACATACACACACACACACACACATACACACACATACACACTCACTTACACACCACAAGCAATTTGGAAACACCAGTTAGCCTAATCACTGTCTTTGGATTACTGGAGGAAAACCATTAAACACGATGAGAACATGTAAACTCAACACACCTACACACACACACACACACACACACACACACACACACACCTACACACACACACACACACACACACACACACACACACACACACACACACACACACACACAATGCTACTGCGCCACCATGCCACCTACCAGTTATTCATTCATTCATTCATTTATTTATTCATTAAAATGACAGAGGAAGAGCAGTTCTGATCTCTCCTTCCTTGTTCCCAATTGAATCATTCTCTTATTTAGTCTTTTTATCATCATCTCTTCATGGACTCTCTCTCTCTCTCTCTCTCTCTCTCTCTCTCTCTCTCTCTGTCTTTGATATACTTCTCGTCCCCATTTGACATGTCCTTTAAATAGTCTCTTTCTTCTCGTAGAATCCATGCTCCTGATTTCCTTTGCATGGGCAATCAAAGCTCTTCTGTAGCCCACCATTGCATTTAACTAATTAAAACAGCCTTGCTTATCATGTAACAACAAATTCTGTTCATTTAAGAGCTCAGAAGTACACATGAATAGTTCCAATTGGATCAAGGGCACCTTTCACGAAGCTGAAAGGTAGCAGGCCTCTTTTTTAACAATAACTAGCACAAAAGACTATCATTTTTATCACAGAATGATCCGTGACCTTTTATCACTGTGACCCTTCTATTGGTTTCTGATTGAATAAGGTTTAGCTTCATTTGATGCTAGATTTAATGTTTACATGTGAATCCTCATATTTAAGCACACTTGTCCTTTTTTCTATTATTCCTTTGCAACGGGAGCTTAGATATTTATGAAATTGAATGAGATTTAGTAGGGACACTCTTATGAGGAGCCTGGATACACCAGAATTTAATGAGATCGAAAGCCTCTTAAAATGGCATTTGAAATTACATTGAACAATTTTTTGTTTGAAATCTTAACAAAATCCATCCATTTTTTTTTGTCAGTTCCTATACTTACTATACATTTGGCCTCCTATGTTTTTACATTCTACACATGATTATTATGTCAAGAATCTGTTATCTCAGAATCTTTCCATAAATCATCATCAAACGTGTATTTTACCTCAAATGCTCAAAAAAATTAAATTTATTAGGTTTATCCTCTTAAATACGTACATTCATTTGCATTAACCTTTAATTTCAATACACAATGTGGAAACATTTTTAATTATATAATTTCATTAAGCAAATTGTTTCAAGTGGAGGGGAAATACCACCAGTTCGATATTCCTTGTATAGTTCTGCCTGTGCAATTGTTTTACTTATGACTTTTGTTTTGTGCTTGCTTCTGTATCTGCCCTTGTTTTATCACAGGTCTAGTTTGCCTTTGTAGAATGTGAGTTTCTAAACCTTATTATTCATCTTTTTCTTTTTCTTTTTCTTTTGTCTTGTGTCAAGACAGAGATTAAAGTACTGCAAATCCAATAAAAGAACACATAGTACATGGTCATTGCAGAATAGAACCAACAATGATGGAATTTGAACACATCTTCTGGACTGTGACACAAACCTTCAGCACTGAGCTACCACAACTAGTTAACCCAGATTTGAGAGTAAATGCTGTAAAATTGACCAAAAATTGACCTGAATGAAGAACATACTGAGTTTCACACACTGTTCAGTAGATTTTAAACTTTCACATATGTTTCACATATGCATTGATTAGTTTTTACAGCTCACCTTTGTTATATATACAAATGGTGTTCAATTCAAACTGGGACTTGTCATGAAATTTATTGAATGAAGGCGTATTTATTGAAAACAGATAGATCTTCATAGAAGACTTTAAGCACAGAAACTCTTAGCTGGAGTAAAACATTTGAATGGTGTAAGGTCATACGTCTGTGATTAGCTGCACAAAAACTCAGTCTAATTCAGTTGTTCCCATGAACGTTCAGGGAGGGGAATGCATGATTCTTGAAAATCAATGAATAATGTGTCGCCAACTTGCAAAAGAGACTTGCCAAATCTGTGGCACGTATCTGCTCATTACAGACACTTGAATGAGAAATACATCTCCCATACAGTCCTGAACTGACTCCATGTTATTTCCACATGATTTTCCCATAAATAAATAAAAATGTTTCTGGGAGGACAGTGTTTCAGGCGTGTAGTAGGCAATCTGCTCATGGCTCTGGCATGCTGTGAAAATTTCTACCTTGATGATATCCAAGCACTAGCGAAACACTTAAGTGTATTAGTGTAGATTATATAATATATAGAGATTACATTAAGGAATATTAGGGCACATATCTTAGGGCATTATATAGAGAAATACTTTTTTACTTTCATAAGTCTGTTCTGTTACTTTATTCTGCACAATAAAAAGTCCCAGTTTGTCTTGAAGACCCCTTGTAAAATGAATAAATAAATAAATTAATTAAATAAATGAGTCGTATATCAGTAGATGTCATGAAACCTATTTGTTAGATCCCTTAGTGAAATATTAGGCATAGCAGGATTTTTTTCATAGAGATTTATATGTACAGTAATTAAACTAATATTGTAAATCTGAAATCATGGGCAAAACTGATGTCTATTTTCCATTTCCTGGAGGGATACACATCAATTATTATTCTAAATAAAGATGAGAACCTGCCCCATACTAAAGTCATTTATGTTCCAGAACATCAGCAATAACATAATTGTAATACCAGCATGTTTTCCGCCTTGGATTTAATAGTATTTGCCTGTGAAATACTTAATCATATACTGTTCTCTTCCAAGCTTCTGAATACTTTGTGGCAGCACAAGTCTGAATAAAAAGTTTATAGTTAGTATCATTAAATCACTTTCTGCTCATTTACCCTTCAGATTCTTGTGTATCTAGGCTCCTCTGCTGTGTTTTCTTGATATGGTCACTGTTTCCTGTTCTCATTACCCTGTTGCCATATTAGTTGGTCTCTCATGTAGCTTTTTTAATCCCTTTTTTCTGTTTAAATCTTTAAGTCATTATTCACTGCGTAATGTGACTCTAAAAAGGACCCAAATGCAAGATACCAGATAAAGAATTTTTCTATATTTATTGTAAACAGGCAATAATAGCGCATAAACTGTGCAAGAGAGTGAGAGGAAGGACTTGAGCACAGGTGGAAATGGAAGAATCCACTGTAGATGCCATGGGAGGACTGGTGATGCTCATGGTGCTCAGGAGTAAGAGCTGGAGGCAGATGGATCTGTTGGAAGAAAGCAGCAGTACATGAATTGACAGAGATTGCACACTGAAACAGAGTGCGAGGTTTGTCAGAGTCAGGCACCAGATCAGAAAACTAACAGATGATTAACAGGAAGATGTATCAGGGCAGACAGGACAGAGGCAGAATAAGCTTCACTTGCAAGGTTGTTAATCAAAAGGCTCGTGCAGACCGAATTCATAATTCAATAAACAGTCCAATGTCAGATATCTAGTAAATATATATCTGTATAAATAAGCAGACAGGGTTACCAACAAGGGGTGGACTGAGAACCGGTTCAAACACGCATCAGTCTGGTTCACAGACACAATCAAAAACAGGCTGAAAGGTAGAAATCCAAAAACACTCAGACAGACAGACATAGTCCAAATCCAATTATCAGTCCAAGGGTCAGATATTGAGAGTATATATGAATGCTTTAGGCCAGATTTAAGTAGTGGCATGTGTGAGAAGTGGTTTTGTTCCAGCCACTGCGTGGCTCCATGACCCATCTGCAGTGTTTCAGTCAAAGAGAAGCTTGACTTGACAGTTTGCCTGGAAATTAAAGCAGACTGTAACTCGAGACAAATTATGTAGCATTTTGCAAACCTAATTTTATTTATTTTACTAAATAATTTGTAAACCTATTAGGAGAACCTGCTTCCCTGGAGAGCTATACTCACTGTAACATTTGCCCCATCAACACATTTGAAAGAAATAACATTTATGTGGGGAAAAAAAACAATATTAATTCGTCCAGTTCTGAACATTCAAATTCTAAATTTTGTTATTTTTGTTTAAAGATACCTTTGTGGCTTGGGTTTTATTAGGTTATGTGACCAAAGCTAAACATGACCAACGTCATCTTCTTCAATGCTAAAAAGGTGCTGAAAATTTTCCAAGCGAGCACCAAAAAGTCCAATGCAGTTCATTTCATACTAGTCCAGTCTTCTTCTAATTGTACGGTATTTAACATGCTTAGTGAGGCCTGTACGATCTGAAATGTGGCTCTTGGGGTTTTTTGTATTTCTTTCAGCATGGCACGTTCTGACCTTGGGGTGTATGTGTTGGGACGACCACTCCTGGGAAGATTAGCAACTGTATTGAATGCTCTCCACTTGTTATATTAGTTGTTCTCACTGTAGAATGTTGAACTCTAAATTGATATGGTTTTATAACCCTTTTCAGGATGTGCAGCAACAATTGCATCTCTAAAACCAGTGCAATGGTTTTTCTCTCTTGGCATTACGTTAACACACACCTGAATGTTCCAGACCAGCAAACTGCCAAAATGTCTGCTTTTATAGAAGTCTGCACACTTGCTGATGATCAATTAATCAAGGGTTGATAATTAGTAGGATCTGGCTGCAACTTACCCTTTTAAATCCTGTCGCAGCAGTGAGGGGGTACTTAGTATTGCCCATATCATTTTTTTGTTTTGTTTTGTTAAATAATGGCACTTTGAAAAAAGTTATATGTTGTTGTTCACCTCCGATTGTATTTGCCTTATACTAAGATCATATAAATGTAATTCCTACTAATTAATCGATCGAAATTGTCGATTTTTTTAAAAATTATTTGGGATTATACATCCAAAACCAGGGACAAACTGATCATTTAAACAACCAGGAGCTGAAACTCATGAGCTGTTTTCCTCATAAATCTTAAGACCAATAAAGTTCTTTTAAGTTGTATTTTAAATGTAACTTGACTGTGTAATATTATTATTGCTAATTGAATGTGTGAGAGTTTCCAAGGAAATATGTTGCTGGTGGAGGTTGTTTAGAACTTATTTGCATGGTGCTTATGTACATATTTAACTAGCACTCTGTGTCACAGTCCTAACCATCAGGAGCAGTTAATATCACCTGGATAACATATGCCACAATGTTATGAGGAACTAATCGACCTTATCACCACATTCACACTAGTGTAGAAGTACAATTATACTTATACCAGATCTGGGGAAAAAGAGTACAGCATGGTTTGAGTGGATAGCAGGTCCTCTGTGTACAGTGACACTTTATCAGAGGGGCTGGGTGCTCAGGCTGCCGGTATGCCATTGCAATGATGTCCATTATTCCAGTACTCTGATCTGTATTTAGGTGCAGGAGTTCCTTTATGGCAGAAAATGTAAGCTGAATTGCTGCCATGAGGTCCAAATCGTATTGTAGGGTGTGTACGGGATATTTAAAAAAAAGTTAAAGCAAATATTAGATGATTGGCCATTGGGCAGGAACCCCGAGTCACACTGGAGTCAATAACCACCAACAAACTTATAGACAAGACATGCACAGTTCAAAGAGTAGTGAAATGGTTAAAGCAAAGATCAAAGACAATTAGACAAACACAGAACAAATGTTCAATCCTTAAAATAATTTAAAAATTTTTTTTACAGTAATAAACCATGTGCTTTATATAGTCTGCGAGCAGAAAATGAACTAGGGAAAATGAGGACTCTGTAGTATTCATGGCGGTGTGCCCTCTTGTGGTGAACCTTTCCCAGCAGATTTGATACTTATCTATGCACAGTGTTTCAATATGCTTGCAGCAGTACTCCACAGAACCACTGGCACACATTAGACAAGGAGGCATTTCCATTGGAACATCTA
This sequence comes from Clarias macrocephalus, assembly GCA_011419295.1. Taxonomy (NCBI): domain Eukaryota; kingdom Metazoa; phylum Chordata; class Actinopteri; order Siluriformes; family Clariidae; genus Clarias; species Clarias macrocephalus. Next base: position 17,329 of record JAAGKR010000933.1, read on the forward strand.
CATTGGTAGTATACTGAGGAAGAGCATTCAGTGGTATTAGCCACAGTCCTGTAGTCAGGAGACTGAAGAGGCTGCAGGACTCAGCAGAAGCACAAAGGGAGACCCCAAAGGGAGGGCTGTGTCACGGAAGGTGTCAGCTGTCATTAGCAGGAAAGTGTTCATTCCTGTAAGATGACAATGCAGACATTTGTTCAGTAAGACCTCAGTGACACTGAGAAGTTAATTAATGAAAGTGGCTCATTACACTTTTCTCTTTAACCGGTTTGTGACATTCTTTTTTATCCTTTTGTTCACGCTCCTAAAAAAATACCTCATCTAGTACATTAATGAATCTGTTCATGTTTCTGTGTTTTGTTGTCTGTAGGGGTTTAAGATTTGCCAATCGCTAGTTTCTTAAACTATTCTCATTTATTTTAATAGGCTATTTAATAACCTTAAAAAAATATTTTCACTCAATTTCATACACAGTATGGGACAACATAATTATGGGCAACTTTGTACAAAAATGTTACACAACGTCAGATAACATTGTTCTGAACAGTAATTATGTTATAATTATATTTTAAACAGTCATCATTGTCATCAATGTGAATGCTTATTTATTCACCCCAAACCTTATATTGTTATAATAAACAAGATTACCTCATTGAAATCTTGGATTTGGTCCACACAGTGGATTCATGGTTAGCATTGTGGCGTCATACTGTACCTCCAGGGTTAGGGGCTTGAACACAAGCCTGGCATTTATATGTATTTTTATTTTTTTGTTTTTTCTTCTGGTAGTCCTATTTCACCCACAGCCCAAAGACAAGGGCAGCCTGATTGTAGCAGTGTGTACACCTGTAGGTTGCCAGAGGTTGGCGCCCCCTACCCTAATGTAACTGCCCCTGCAGCAATGACCACTGACATGGATTCATAGATTCATCCTTATTGTCAGGAGTTTCAGACAAACTCTCACTCACACACTCACTCACTTATTGTCTTTACCGCGTAATCCTGTATTCAGGGTCGTGGGAGGCCTGGAGCCTATTCCAGGAAACTTAGGGCACAAGGCAGGGTACACCCTGGACAGGGTGCCAATCCACTGCAGGATACACACACATACACACACTCACACATTATGGGCAAATTGGGAACACCAATTAGCCTAATCCGCATGTCTTTGGGAAGTGGGAGGAAACCCACCAAGCATGGGGAGAACATGCAAACTCCATGGAAACTGGGAATTGAACCTGGCTGGGGATCAAACCCAGGCACTGGAGGTACAAGGCGACAGTGCTAACCACTAAGCCACCGTGGCTTAAAACAATTCTGCATGAAACAAGTCACAAACTTTGGTGATTCTGTATTTTGAAAATGTAAATAATGCATAAAAGACATTACTGTTTATACTACAAATATATAAAGAAAAGATGAAAAAGACCCCTAAATTTCTAAATAATCAAATTTTCAGCATTTCTGTTTAAATAATCTCCTTTTAAATACTGTAATATAAGATCTGAAAATCTAAAATTGTAAATCAGGAGATGTTTAATAGCAAATCTTTCATTTATTAAGAAATTTCAGATTTTATTATTATTTTTTAAGAACTAGCACATTACATACATTTATTTTAATTAATAAATTTTTACTCAATGAATACTAGCACTGCCTAAAATCTTTCATTTACTGACAGGAATATCTTAAAGGGGCTAGTTAATAGATTTTGTTATACTTGTTCAATTGCATTTCATGTTATTCATGGTTTGATCAGTGGTAATATGTATGTTTAAGCTGCAATAACACATAAACATAAAAATAAAATATTAAAAGGATGTAGATGGCTCACCATTCCTGTTGGCTAACTTGTCGCTTAGCAACAAGATTTAATGCAATTCTATTTATGTAAATAGCACTACATTTTACAAAGCAGATAAACAGAAATCCAGATGTAGCTTTAGATCCATAATGAGCAATCCAGAGGCAACAGTGGTGAGAAAAAAATCCCCTGAGAAGACATAAGAAACCTTGAGAGGAACCAGATCTCCTCTTCCAGTTGGCACCAGAGAGCTGGATCATAAATTATCATTTTCCACAGCTGTATAAACCACAGTTAAACAGTACTGTGTCTTTGAAGGCTCTTCATTATGAGTTATTTATTAGTAAAGAAGTTTTCAGTTTCAAATGTCTTGTATCCAAGTGATCTTGTCCACTGAATAATGCATGAGGCTTTAACATGAGTCCATCCCCAGCAGCAAGTGATACTCAAGTGAAGGAAGCTCTAAGCAGAAGTAAGAAGTATCAACCTTCCTATGCCCATGCGCCTCCAGATCTGTCTCTTTACCTGAGAGGAAAAAAATCTATGAGCTGAACTAAAGAAACAGGATTACAAACTAGTATCACAAATGCAAGTTTTATGCTTCTCATTCGCATTCTCATTTCGCTTCTTAACACAAATGTTTTATATACAAATTTTGTTAAAGGACGATTGTTTCGATAAGAATCATGTACAGAATATACAGTAAATAACTATTTATAAAATTATATATAAAAATTTATTTTAATCTCTTTTTAGTAGAGCTTTTTAGTCTGTAATAGTTTTGGGAATGATAACAGATGTAGCCAGCATTTGTCTTAAAATTCACCTTCCACACCAATATTAATATTTGTTAATATAACATATGTTACCATTAATATATGTTAATATAACAGCTCTTGAAATCATCATTCCAGTTAGCTGTGAGCGATCGTTTCTGTGAAAGTAAAGCAAACGTGCATCCGTTTCAAACAGATGTTCCCGACATGGCTGTCAATTTAGTTCATTTCATTGTAAGGTTGAGTGATGTTCTGTCAGTTTGGCGTTATTATAAGTTAATGAGGTCGATGGGTTGTTTATCATGATTTCTCTTGGTGAGATGAACCTTCCCCAACCCTGTTTCTCGGTTTTAGTCAGGGTTTGGGTTCAGTGCTATAATTAATCTCTTCCCATCTGTCTGTATGAAGTACCTCCATGATGAACTATCAGAAACACTAATACCTGGGTCTCTTAAACCACCTCATACGACTTTTTTCATGTGTTCTTCTAAGATACAAGACGGTCAGTGAATTGTGAAGGACCATAATACTGTAGATTCAACTATCAAATTCTCAAGCAGTCCAAATGCAAGTTATTGAATAAGAATCTGCTATTGTTTGGGTCAGGTAAAAGCACCCTGTGTATGTGTATGTGTGTGTATGAAATCAATATGTTTGTGCACGTATCCAGTCAGGTCCAGAAATGTTGGAACAAAGCTAAGTTTTTTGGCATTCAGCCACTGTATACCACCACTTGAATTTGAAATTAACCACTCAAGATGCTAACAAAATTAATACTTTCAGCTTTAATTTAAGGGGTTTGATAAAAGTATGGGGCGGCACGGTGGTGTAGTGTAAGCACTGTCGCTTTGCACATCCAGGGTCCGGGTTCGATTCCTGGCATGGAGTTTGCATGTTGTCCCCGTGCTTGGTGGGTTTCCTCCGGGTACTCCGATTTCCTCCCACAGTCCAAAGACATGCAGATTAGGCTAACTGGTGTTCTCAAATTGCCCATAGTGTGTGAATGAGTGTATGACAGTGTATGTGTGCCCTGCGATGGATTGGCACCCTGTCCAGGGTGTACCCCACCTTGGGCCCTAAGTCTCCTGGGAAAGGCTCCAGGCTTCCCGTGACCCTGAATACAGGATAGAGCGGTATAGAAGATGAGTGAGCGAGTGAGTGAGTGAGTGAGTGATAAAAGGATTGCATTAACCATTCAGGAATTACAGCTACAATTATACACACACACACACGCCCATTGTTGGAGGTTCATAAAGAATGGAATAAATGGCAGAAAAATGGTTGTGTGGCCAGGTGTGGCCTGTTCCCTGATTTTCCATGACTAATCAAACAAATAAAAGGCCTGGAGGTGATTCTGAATGTTACATTTGAATTTGGTAGCTGGTCATTCAAACAGGTCCAAAGATGTGGCTATGTAAGTGAAGAAGACCATTATTAGGCGTAAAAAACAAACCCATCAGAGACTGTACATGTGTTAGTGTCTCTCTTATTGTTTGGGTACTGATATCCACTGATAAGTTAGACCAGGTATGGTCAAGTAAAGTGTGTGCATGCATATGTATTATATTACATATATAATATCCAGTGACCAGGAGGTTTCCATTGATGAAGAATGGCCCCATATCTTTGTACCCCATATACCACACCATACTATCACTTTTTTTGTTCCAACAGTCTTGGAGGGATCTATCCAATGTGGGTTAGTGTCAGACCAGTTGAATGGCCCCCAAGGTCTCCCGATCTGACCCCCTTAGACTTTTATCTTTGGGGTCATCTGAAGGCAATTGTCTATGGTGTGAAGATACGAGATGTGCAGCACCTGAAACTACGGATAGAAGAGGGTTGCATTGACAATCCATCACAATTTGCAGCACATTGAACACATTCTATAAGTGGTCAGAAACGTGTAAATAACTCATGAAAGAATAAAGTTACGTTAAAACCAAGCACACCATTGTTTTTCCTGTGAAATTCCCAATAAGTTTGATGTGTCACATGACCCTCTTCCTATTGAAAAAACAAAAGTTGGATCCAAGATGGTCAACTTCAAAATGGCCACCATGGTCACCACCCATCTTGAAAAGTTTGCCCCCTCACATATACTAATGTGCCACAAACAGGACGTTAATATCACCAACCATTCCTATTTTATTAAGGTGTATCCATATAAATGTATAAATATATATATAAGGATTGAACCTTAGACAGGAACGATGTCATCTGAAGTCATTTTATTCTTTTCTTTTAAATGTGCCAATGTACTACTGTGTGCACTGTATGTATATGTGTACTATTTTTATAGCAACTGACTCCACTTCATGCATACTCATTTACAGAACCTGGTTATTAGAGCCTTTGTTACATGCTACTGACAGGGCAGTAGATGCTTGCTGCTGAATGTGACACATGTACAGTATTTCCACTGTATGCCTAAAATTGTTGGTCTGTAATATCTTTTGCCATTAGCACTTTCTGAAAGATGTTTAATGAGTGCCCTTATACTAATTATGGAAAAAGCTTTTTTTATATTCAGCATATTGCTGTGTAATGCTATGATTAGAGCCTTACTATAAGTAGGAAAAGTTTACATAGCACAAAATAGACATGATTGCTGGAATTAAGCAGATGAAATCACAGGAAGCACTGCAATGAAGCAAATTGTAACCAACTCAAGCCTAAGTGTGCAACCACCAAGTACTATATTGAAGCAACAGGACTCAGTCTTTCCACAGTTAACAGTTTCAGCAAACAACAAGCTTTGTACTGTATGTGTGGTAATGTATGTGAGAATGGTTTACTGATTTGTCAACCAAACAGAAATAATACTTCAAAAGAACTTCTCATAAAATCTTTGCAGCAAAAACACACACAGTCTCATAACCATTTCCTCAGTTCCCTGGGGGAACCAGTTTAATTTCTGTACTCATCCAGTTCAACTGACAGTCGTGTACTGAGCATTACAGCCTGCTGTATTGAAGGTGCTAGCATGTGATATACAATAATGTATGTAAAATAATGTACAATGTACACATTTCTAAAAACTGTTATATGCTTTTATTCATTAAACCCTTTAAACTTGTTCCTATAACAAATGTATTTACACATTATATAAAACAAGCTGAACAGCCTTCAATAAGGAAGTTGATCTGATAATAAAATCAGAATTAGAAGAGAACACAATCAAAGATGAGAGCTGATCCAAGACATGAATAACAGGAAATTTCTGTCAGAGTTGTACACAGAGTAATAGCAAGCAGTATAAAATTATGGTTGAGCATTGAAATTCCCCATGATACAATAAAGGCTGATGAAGCTCAAGGATGATAACTGTCAGGTTGTGATGTTTACTTTGACAGTCATCTGATAACAAGATAGAATGTATTAAGTAAACCTCAAGTTTCCATCCTGTATTTTTTATATAAATAGTTCCTGAGACTAGAATTTTATAGTATTCGACTATGCTGTTTCATGAAATTTATTTTTTAAATAAAGACCAAAAATAAAAATAAAAAATAAAAAAAAGAATGATGATAAAACAGACAAGTAAATTAATTAGAATTCTAAAAGTATAGATTCATCCTCAACGCTGACTACAGTCTTAACACTCTTGGGGCAAGTCATAGTTCAGTCTGCAGTAAAATGTTTGTTATAAAGAACTCACTGAAGATCATCTACAACACAAAGATTATTGCTCGGTTATTAATCAGAGAGTTGCCTTGTCTGGTGTTTGCGGATAAAAAGAAAGTCAACAGAGCAGATCACTACCAGTCAGCACATCTATTATGATTCTGTACATATCTAAATCTACACAGAATTTCAACCTTGTATCAGATCATACATTTAAAACAAAATGGGACATTGTGTAAGATGACGCTTTAGTCATCAGACTCAGTAACACATTGCTCCACTATTTCCCGCAGGTTAGGGTTCTCCATCGCCGCTGCTACCCGCTCCTTATCATTGATCTGTTTGTTAACTGCAAGACAAAAAAAGGGGGCATGAATTAATTAAATTAATTGCATGCTTCATATTAACACAATAAATAAAACCTAATACTTCATATTAAGTAAGATAAGTACTTATACATGCGTCACACTGTATTCACTTGTGCATAAGGTCTAAAACAGGGTGTGTGCAGATATCCTCAGGTAAAATGTGGTACTTTATGATGTTTGAAGCAACAGTAACAATCTTTATTATACAAAAACGTTGCAAAAGCAGCAAAAAAGTAATTAATCAATGTAAATACTTTTAGTGAGCTAAAAAGAGGTTATAATTTTTTTTAGCCAACATAAATTTTATATAAAAATTTACATTTTATATAAAGAGTGGAACTTTGTGGTGTTAAAGTAGGTCCTGAGCATTTGTATGGCCCATGATATGTAATCCTTAAAACTGTATTTGAACTTGCTTATCCATCCAGCAACACACATAAAAAGTGTCTCATTAAACCTCACTACATACTGTATGTGCCATCTCTGACCTTTGCAATAAGCTGCCTTTAATATATGGGGCTAAACCAGTAGCTTCCATATAGCCTGTCCTATACCTTTTGCACAGAAACATCTCTGACACCAGAAACAATGCTTTAAACACATTATCAAGTTCATTGTTAGATCTGTCCAGGAGGTGATTCGTCAAAAAAGAAAACGTTCCTACAACCCAAATGACCTCTGCTCGTAGTGTTGTCATCCAACCACAAGCAGAATAAATGTCAGATGCTGCTGCTGACAGCTGTGACTGTTCTGGCACACTGGCAGGAGGTAAGATCTGCCTGTCAGTTCGCACACGGGGTTGAAAACAGAAAACTGACTCGCTTTAGAATACATTTCCTGCCTCTTGCCATGATTATGTCATTCAGGTGCTTTGATTTTAAAGAGTTTAAAAGTGTCCTGGCACTTTGCGAAATGGGCTTCGGAGTCATTCGGGAACACTAGTCATGGCCAGCATGAGTATTTGATTATCTCCAGTCATAGGGCCTGTGCGACAAATGTTAGTGCAACCACATGTCCCCACATTGTACAAGCAACAGATCTGAAGTATTGTGTGTAATCAGATGTCTTGTGTTTGTTTGAAAGTTGATTAAAAACATCAATTTATGACAAAAAATTATAATGTAAAATGTCATTTCTGACAAATTAAAAACATTTTTAAGGACCCCTTCTAAAGACTATTTCCTTGCACTTTTACACTACTACAAACTTACTGTCTTCTTCTGTTGAATGTGTTCCCTCTGTGATGTAAATTTCCAGCTGAGAACAGATAAACACAATAGGAAAATGATAAGTAAAAATGCTGGCTCAAGCTCTGGGTGGACAAACCAGTTCTTCACTCTGGATCAGTCTTTACCTTGTGCTTGAAAGGAAGACATCGCTGTAGTTTCACTTGTAAGCAAAGACCTGCAACACAAATCGATGTAAATAATCTCAATTTTTAATCTTGTCCATTTCAAATAAATCTATAGTTTATCAGTTAAGGGTTCTGTACTAGTGAAACACTATGTATGTATATCTGTGTTTTACTCATCTTTCCATCAACCTTGCAAAAAACATGCCAGTAGTTAAACTGGTTACTCTAAATTGACAATTTGTGAATGAGTGTGTGGTGACTTGATGGACAGACATCCTGTCCAGCATGTATTTATCAATACGACAATAAAATCCAGACCATACAGGTTACTCAATGCTCCATCTATAATTTATAAATAATCTACTTAAATATAAAAATACATAAAAATCTATTTTGTCTGTAGAATGGTCAGAACCTTTACAAGTTACACATGGTTCATATCATGAAATTATAGATCTCTGGCATGTGAGAGTTAGTTAGCAAAATAATCTGTCGTTCCTAAAAGTGCCTTTATCATAAGAACTCCTTAAATTAATTTTAAAATGGAAAGCAAAAAGCACAAAAGGAAGAACAGACATTTACAATGATCCAAACACTTTCCCCAGTGTGTGACTTGTTGAACTTTCTAATGAAAGTATGAAGCCAGACAGTTAGAAGGAAAACATAAAACTTGAACATAAAACAAATACCAAGGTAAGGTTGTGCAGATTAATAAAGCAAGGAAAACGGTAAAGGAGTCAAACAAACTTTTTAACCAGGCAAAAGATTTACTTTAAACAATAGCCTGTTTTACATCTCCAGGGATATTTAAGGTCAATTATTTATGTTCAATGGGTTTAGCTGACAAAATCAGTTTGGAACTTTGTCTTATTGGAACGTGCACTTTCAGTCACCCTGACAGGCAGTTCATGCAACTCACAGTGCCGTTTCCCTCATCAGTCTTATCCGAAACCAAGAACTGCCTCATGAAAAATCTGTAGTACTGTATGAAGTTTATGTTTGACATTGATTTTGTCCGCTTAATTGAAATGCACTATTTTGGAGTTTATGTAAATGAGCTACTGCTGAACCCCGCCCTGCAGAAAACAGCCTTGCTAAGCGTGATGAGGTCATAACAGGAGTAAAATCTAATTAGCTTGTTTAAGCCCTGGTCAATACAAAAATGTTTAAAAAAAAAAAAAAAGACTAAACAGCATTTGATGCCAAAATAAGTGACTGATTAACTTTTTATAACAGTCAGGCCACTGCATGGATTCTATTACTTTTAAATGGATTGTTTAGGAACTAAAAACAAACTTTAATCATCCTGTCAGAGATGCCAACTGAAAACTCAGTCATTTTTGTAAATACACTGCCATAACATTTTACATGATTAGTATTATAGCAGCCAAATGAACTAAACCAAAAACTGGATTCCATTTGGAATTCTTTAAAACTCACTTTAGATGAGTTTCCAGCTATAAAAATATTGACACTAGAATTTTGGTTGCATGGGCGGGCATGTTTTGAGCTCATTACAAGAGTTAAACAAATACACATCAAATTACAAGTACACATCTGTTTGACTTTCCCTAGTAGAATCTACAGACAATAAAGTCTCTTTTCACATAATCACCATCTGTCGCAGGATCTGTTTAGCAGGAGTCATTTAGTTGACTCAGTCACAATTACTTTGAACCAAAGATATCTGGTATTTAGTTGTGGTCTGGGGAAAACCCACTGGATATCTGTGTGCTTAAATTCTAGCAAACAACTAATAAAGAAAAATCAGGCCTTGACCTAAATATATATTAAAGTGCTCGCCCTATCATCCGGAGATCGCAAGTTCGATTCTCAGGTGATGCTGTAACCTCTCGCAGCAGTTGGAAAAGATGCGGTCAGGTGGCGTCACGTGGTTCGGAGGAAACACATGATAGTCTTCTGCCCACCCGACTGAGTGGTAGTAATAGCCTTAATGTAGTGACAGGGAGGAATTCGACACGACTAAATTAGGTAGAAAATCAGGGAAAAATCCAAAAAAAGAAAGTAATATAAATTGATTGATGTTCACTAGTCCTCCCAGCATTGTTGGATAGCTACTGTACACTGATCAGTCATAACATTACGACCACTGACAGCTGAAGTGAATAAATATATTGTTACAATGTCACCTGAAAGTGGGTAGGATATAATAGGCAGCAAGCAAACATTTTTTTCGCTGAAGTTAAAGTGCTGGAGGCACAAAGCGTAATGAGCAAATGTGATAAGGGCCAAAACTGCAGTTCTTATGGGATGTTCAAAGGTTAGGAAATGCCAAAAGTGGTCCAAAGAAGGAAAAGCGGTGAACTGGATGAAAGGTCTTGTGCAAACAAGGCTCACTGCTGTACGTTTGCAGAGAAGGTTGGCCCATGTAGTCCGGTGCAATAGAAGATTGCTCAAATTGCAAAAAAAAAAGGTAAATGATGGTTCTGATAGAAAGAGTTCAGAGGACACGGTGCATTGCAGTTTGTCGCCTATGGGACAGCACAGCAACAGACTGGACAGGGTGCCCATGTTGACCGATAACCACAACCAACAGCACGTACATTGGGCGCATGATCATCAGAACTGAACCATGGAACGATGGAAGAAGGTGGCCTGGTCTGATGAATCACATTTTCTTTATCGTATGGATGAATTAGATTAAACATTAGACCGTTAACTCATCATTCATCATACCGATTGAACCCTCATCAATGCACTTAATAATAAACAATATTAGAGAAAGCTCTGTAGTTGTGATCCTGAAACTGAAATTCTACAACTATATTATTTAAAATAAGCTTGTTTAAACAAACACATACTGTAAGCTATATTTTAATTTATTATTAAAATAACCATTAGTTACTGTATATCCTTTCTAACAATGATCATCTGTTCTCTCTTTCTGAGGAACGTTTAGGCATTAAAAGAGAGTGAATATGTCTTTGTCCTTAAACTATAAAGCACTGTGAGTTCAATCGATCACAATGTGTTTCAGGCAGATAAAGCGTTCGAGCCATTAACTGAACATGTTCTTTATCTCTTCACCCACCTATCAGTGTGGCCAGGGAACAGTGTGGCACTGTTGGGGAGAACCTGATAATGATGAGGTACTCATCGTCCCCTAGGTCTTGAACTTCCACACATTTTTCAGTCACCACATCCAGCTCCTCCAGAGTGTTGGGCTTCTCCGGATCTCGAATGGTGCGAATAACATCTGAAAGAAAAACAGACCAGAGAAATAACTGAACAAAGACCAACCCATGCATCACATCTTTAACAGACAGTGATACTGTCCAGAGCCTGCAGTCTGTGTTAAGCAGCAGTGTGTTAAAGTGTTGCACTTCGGATCAGAAGGTTGTGAGTTCAAATCCCAGCATAGCAGGGCCCTTAACCTCTCATCTGTATAAATGAGATAAGCCACTCTGGGATAATGTCTTCTGCCAAATGTCATAAATGTAAACCATAGGGAAAGACATAGACTATTTATTTTCCTTATGGGTGTGACATTATGTACTTAAAATAAAATCACCAAACATAAAACAATGAAGACTCCCAACACTTCCTGGATAGTTAGCCAGGCACTGTTTCCCCGTTAGACGGTTAACCCACCACTCACCATACACTTCTAGAGCCTTCTCCTCCATTTTTTTAGACCTTCGAACATTATTTTCGCTAGAAAGTCTGGTGAGCTGAAAAACCTTATTTACAACACTGGAAATTATCTCCATTTTCCAAACGGATCCATAATCGCGCTCTGTGACTTTGACACCAAAGAGTCGAGCTGCATTAGCCTGAGCTGGTGGTGTTGTCCCAAAAGCCCTTCCTGATCCCTAGATAGGTTCACTCTATAGGCTATGACACAAATTCGCTGTAAAACACTAGATCTCCAGAAGGGAGTGATTTGGAATCCAACCTAACTAGATCCACAGCAGAAAATTTGACTTCCGTGTTTTTTAAGGCATATGTAGATGATGACCGATTTAAAACAGTGAAAAAATATGAGAATATTGCTCGTTAGATTTGATTTACCAAACATTTATCCAATACAAAAATATTTATAATGATGATATTTCTCTGAACGACAACGTCGCCACAAACCGACACTGTTTAAGAGATCTGTTGTCTATTAGTCTTGTCTAGGGTCACGTGATTGCATTGCTGAAGGCTATCACGTGATTAGTCATGGCACGTGATTGTCAGCTGCGTTCTGTTATTTCTTCCTGTTTACTAACACCCGAGGGATGTTCGCTGTCTGAGTTCCTCTGAAAACATAAAGAACAGGAGACGTTAGCCTGTGTGCCTTACTGCGCATTCTAGACACCGTCAGGTTTCTGAGATATGTGTTTATTACATAGTTTTGTTTATTAAAACGAGTTGCAGCATGCTAAGCAGGCCTGAAGCGCGTGCACCCTGTGCATTAGAAGTCGCTCTCGTGCCTGACATTGGGCTGTGTGCAGACATCCAGCACACGGTTAAAGCCAGGCTGGCCGCAGGCTCTGCACTCCTCTGCTGTCTGCATGATGACGGAAAGCTGACGATCAGTGATGTTTCTGAACCTGGCACTCCGGCCCGTGTGCTCGAAGACGCGCACACAGAGTGAGTTTATCATGTTTCCTTCTTCCCGCCTGCCTCCATGTCCCATCCATCCAGCCAACCAGTCATTCATTTGCCCTCTATCCACTTCTGTTTGTCTATCTATCTATCTATCTATCTATCTATCTGTCTATTTTGTGTATTCTATTTGTCCGATAGATAGGCTTGTCTCAGTCTATCTGTCTCTCTTCTTGTCTGTCTATCTGACTACAATAAGCACTGGTCAGGCTCCTGGTAGACCCAGAGTACAAGTTGTCATACGAATTCAGGATTTTCGGAGAAAAATACACCACAGTGAAATAAATTGCTCAATATATATTTTTTGTGTACAAATCGTTTGGATTGATTTTTGTTTTCTTGCATAGATGCACCATAGTCTGTCAAAATCTATGAAAAATAGCTACATCTAGGAGCTGTGTATGTAAAGACACTGTATATACTGGGAACACTGGGAATCAGAGAAGCTGACGCAACCACACATGGCAACAGGGAGAGCATTCACAGAAAGTTTACACAGATTAATATACTCTCAAGATCGAACTCTAACTACTACACCACTATCAGACTTTTCTTCATTTGCATCACTATTTTTTTGCTGAATCCTCATTTGTATTTGCAAACGAATGCCATACCAGCCAAGAGTTTGGAAACACCTTCTAATTCCATGGCCTTTCCTGATTTTTATTTATTTCGTCAGTATAAAACAATGCTGAAGGCATCCAAAATATACAATAATGTCCTTCATAACGGCTTTAATTTGAGGTTCTGTTAATTGGTGATTGTTGAGGCTGGTTACTCCAAATAAACTTCTCATCTGCAAAGAGATAAGGTTTGGTCTTCCTTTCCTGTGATAGTCTTTATGAGAGCCAATTTGATCATGGTGCTTGATGGGTTTTTGAAAATGCACTTGACAATACTGCTCTTACAAGAACTATTCCAAAACGGCTGACCTTATAAAAACTGTCTGTTGTTGTTGTTGTTGTTGTTACTTAATTATATAATTTCGTAAGCGTTATTTCATAGTTTTGAAATCTCCAGTCTTGTTCTAGAATGTAATCAATAAATCACTAAACAAAAAGCGTTGAATTAGAAGGTGTGTCCAAACTTTTGACTGCTACTTGACTGTATATTTCTGCTACTATATGCTAAATGCTATTATATATCTTGTTCGATAGCTTTCTCTGGGAGGTGTCCACTGAGCAAAATAAAGCCAGCAAGCCCAGACTCCTGACTATGAGACCAGCCTGTAATCTTAGACTTCATGAGATTGATGCAGAAAGCCAGTTAACATCAGTGTCAGAGTGTTCTACAGACAGACTCCTGCAGCTTATCAATATGGACTTAGGTGAGTGTTAAAACATGGGATGTACTAGGGCTGTAGATATCGAATATTTTAGTAATGGAGTATTCTACCAAAAATGTAATTGGAAGTTTTTTAAGTACCTAGTAAGACTTTAAGTATCAAAAAAAACTAAGGCACATTTTAAAATAAATTTTTATATATTTTATCGCTCCCTTCCATTTTGCAGCCTGCAACAGAACGCTCCCTCAAATCGGTACACAGCTAACTGATTGCGTCTCCTTCCGCTTTGTGGGTGACGTAAGCACTCCTTCTTTGTCTGTGTTTACTGGCAGCTTGCATCCGGAAGCGCGCTGTGTCACTCCAAACAAATAACTGCCCAAAAACATAACGCAAGCTTTTAAAATTAATTAAAAGAAGCTTTGAGGCAGAAGATTTTGCCTCAATCATTTTTTGTAATCGAATTACGCGAGTTACTCGAGGAATCGTTTCAGTCCTAGGATGTACAATATGCCAATATGGCTTCTTAACATTTTGAAGAATAACATCATAGTGTTGCTGTGTAACCATGCATATTATACTGTTGTTTCTGGAAAACGATTTAACTTCATCTTCTTTAACCAATCATCATTGCTGTTTCAGATGCGAGTAAGCTGTCCTCTATGAATCTGCTGTCATTTGTTGATGGCCGCTGTTATCTCCTTCTGAATGAACATGTCCTTGTACATATTTGGTGGAAGGAAGGCTGTGCTGAGCCAGAGATGCTGTCCTCCTGTGTCCTCAGCCTGCCTTCTGAAACTCAGGAAATGTTTACTGATTACCAGCTCTGCAAAGGCATTCTGTTCATGCTAACACGCATTGGATTCATATGTATCCTTTTTATCAACAGAAACATTGAGCAGATGTTACATACGAACATACCTGTCAGAGAAATGGGTTATACTAAATTGACCCTAACAAGCCGATGGGGACCCTATTATTACATTTACATTATGGCATTTGGCAGATGCTCTTATCCAGAGCGACTTACAAAAAGTGCTTTGAAGTTTCCGTTATTATTAGGTAACCCTACCTTACCTGATTTGTATGAAGCATACAGTAACTGATTATAGCGCCATCACATTTGTAATCACCATATGGGTAAATATTTGTAGACACCTGACCATCACAACAATATTTGGGCTTTTCCCAATCAACTAAAGCATGTAATAGCTTAAGTTGTCGGTGTATGCTGTAGAATTTAAAATTTTCCTTCACTGGAAATTCGAAGAACAGGTCAAACTAAAATATGCAGTTCCTCGGATGATCACCAGAAACTGACTCCAAAAGCCAGTCAATTCCTCAAAGACTGTCAGGCTAAAATGGCCATCTTTAACAGAAACAAGCATGTTTACAGCCTGGTACAAAAAGCAGTTTTGGTCTTAATAGCTAGATTTGCCATTCATTACAACTATATGTGATGAATTATGTTACTTATCAATTAAAATTATGTTAATTAAAATCATGTTAACTATGTTATAAATTATCCATAATTAGTGACTGTCTGTCTAACTGTTTAATGCATCACTTTAGCAAACCAGCTATCTGTGATTGTTGTAGTTAAACTTACCACAAGAAAGTTCCCCTGGGACACATGTATGATGGAGTTCAGTCAAATGCAAAGTAATGTTAGCATACAAATGAATGTTTTAGCTAAACTGCCTAGCTTGGGGTAACTGAGATAAGTAGATGTGTTCTAACCAACAGTCAGGCTCCATTGTCCCACCTATTTGCCCATTTATGGATTCACCAGGTTTAGGCAGGTTTTAGTTACTGCCAAGATGATGATCAAAGATCGCACAGTTAAACTTCAGAGCCACTTTTCAGCAAACCTATTTTTGGTGTGATGGGGTTTGTTCAGTTAACTTTATACAATTTTAGGTGCTGACTTTTGAATTTATTCTGTGCTCGACAATTATTGAGCACTTAACTAGCGATTTAAATAAATAAACTCTCTTATATCTACTGAATTTTGTGTGCGTTCCAGGATTCTGGATTTTCTTGATTAACACAATACTTTGGAATTGAAGGTCTGAGTCTGCAATTTATATTTCACATCATAAAAACAGGCACACGTTGGGCCTTTCCTTAACTGTGTCTGTCAGATGTGTTTGACAGTGCAGATGGGAAGCACCTTGCTACAGTGGAGCTCCCTGCTTACTACATATCAGGACAGAGAGATGTCGACCTTGCGGATTCTCTCTCTTCTTTCTGCCTACTCCAAATCTCTCAAGACCTCAGCACAGCTGTGGTTGCCACCAGACTGAACCAAGTACTGGCAGTTGATCTCAATGATTATTTCAGGTGTGTTTATCAGACAGTTGCATAACAGTTGTTTTTAGGAGACAAACTGCTCTTGCTAGATATTTTTGATAACTATATAAATGTCTGCTGAGTTTGCATTCAATTTCTTCATTATGGCTTTGCTTTTTACAGGATTCACATAAATCACTTGCACTGTCAGCAGGATCCCAGACCTCTTCCTCTCATACCCGCAAAACCTTGTGATCAGGACAGCATTGCTAACTCAACCTACAGTCAGTCTGTGCTGGGTACCCACTTCCAAACCGATCAGTAAGGCACTATACCTTTATTTTTCCTTTTTTTAAACAACTCAGTATTCAGTGTGTTGTATCACATGTGGAATTTAGTGCCACTTTATTGTTATAATTGTTTGTTGGTGCTGATCCCCAACTGGCTAAAAACAGAGGCGTATATTGTTTCCTTTTTATTTACTTACCCCTTTTAATTTTTTTAAATGAAACTTTAAGATGCTTTCATATACAAAGAGTAGATTTTACTGGTAAATATATGTTAATTGATGTGTCTGACATAACTAGGCCCATAACGACTATGTTATTATAGCCATGGCTTAACCATCTTAACCGTTTGTGTACAGCTCATGGGAGGCAAGACTGGCGTTGCTCTATAAGCAAGCTAAAGCTCCAGTTTCTCCAGCTCTACGGATGCCATGGTACAAAGACCTCCCTTGCTCCGAGTGCCAGCAAGCAGCGGCCACCACCAAGCTCAGTCAGTCCGCTGTATCACCAGGGGGTGCTGTAATATCTCCAAGTCTGCCTGAACAGACCACACCGACACAGCTGATTGTCTCAGAATTTTCAGCAGTGCTTAGCTTTACCTCACCTGGGAACAGCAGCACAACCCTGGCCTACTGGGACTTTCAGACTCTGGTTGTTACATGTCATTGTATTGATGCGCCAGCCTTGCCTGTTTGCTGGTCAGAAGAGGAACACCTCTCTCTGATTCTGAAAGGTGAACCATTAACTTGACTATTTTATTTGTACTGTATTTGCCAGATAAATGCTGTTTAGTCTTGAAGCGATGGCCCGACTGCTGTTGTCGATGATTCATTCTAGTCCCATTTGTTTGCAGTCTACTGTTGTAATACTCTGACTGTATTTGTGTGATGTTTGTTTTATTGTGTTTTAGCATCAGGCATGTCTCTGGTGCTGTTCTCGGTTACTCAGGAGGAGCTGCTGAACAGATTGATGGTGTTTGGTACTGCTGGTGTGGTAGACTCACTGTGCCATCTTAATGCTTGGGGACGCTGTTCAATGCCAATCCATTCTCTGCAGGTGCACTTTATAACCTCATTTATACCATAGGAATATAAATGTACAAATGTATCAATATAATTTTAGCAATACAGTTAAAGCTTGGATTGCAAGCATAATTTGTTCTGGAAGCGCGCTTATATATCAAAGTGAATTCCCTCATAAGAAATAATGGAAACACAGGTGATTTGTTCCACAGTCCAAATTATTCATTTAAAAATAAAACAAATTAACCTGCACATTAACTTTTAAAAGAATCCCAGCAGAGCAGTGTTTTTGTTAGTCTGTGTGTGTTTATGTGCGTGTGTGTGTAAACTGTGTAGAACGACTTCCTCCCTCCCTACCTCCTCTCATCTTACACAGTAGCCTCCTCCCTCCTCCCATGCATTTTTATTAAGCACAGTCACACAGCGCATGAGCGAGAAGAACCATTAGCTCAGTTGCGGTCACGTGACACAGACAAAGCACATGACAAAGCCCATGTGTACTACTCGTATATCGAGCCCTCGCTCGTTTATTAAGTTAAAATTTATTTTTAAAATTTGTTCGTTTTTCAAAACACTCGTAGATCAGGTTTCTCGCAATCCAGGGTGCTACTGTATATATTAAAGGTTTGTGTTTGAACACAAATAAATAGCACAAATCCATGATATGGAGACTTAAGATTTAGTTTATTTGAAAATTTCATTTTATTAATACAATGTTATATTGTGTCACCTGACTGTAAAGAATAGGCCACACATGGGAATCACTATCCGTCGTCTCTCGTCAGTGTCATCGCTGTCTGTAATCATCAAAAAAAAATTTCCGCAGTCTAAACCGTGTATGTGAATTTGACCAAACATTCACAGAACCTTTTAATAGGAACCATAGATGTGTACTATTTATTTAATTGTCTAATAAATTTTGTCACAATCTTCTTCTTTCCACAACTCCTTCTAAACCATTCATGGGAACATTTATTCACAGACCCTTTATTAGGAAGTAGAAATGTGCACAAACCATTTCATTTTTAGTAGTAGCATGTTCAGTTGGCAGGCAACATATGTCTTCCATGGAAGACTTATAATATTTTACATAATAACATTATACAGTAGTATAAAGCAATAAACGTCTCTCTTTTTTTAGGCTGGACTAAAGAACCGGCAGCTGGACATGGTGGATTTCTTCCTGAAGAGTAAGGAAAACATTCTCTGCCCGCCCACAAACTATAGTCTGCCTGATCAGTCACCCACCTCAACACAGATGCAGCTGCAAAGTAAGCTTTTATGGTATTTTTTTTTATTTTGTTTTGTTAATTCAGAATGAACAAGAGTTATTATGGGCTGTGTATAAATGTGCTTGAATCTTTTAACTTCATTATTATTATGAAAAGTATATTTGTATGTTCAGATGGTTTCTTTAACTTTAGTCGTGGAGGGCCAGTGTCCAGCACCGTTTGTAATTCACCCAACACCTAAACACACCCACTGAACCTGTGCTGGCCCTCCATGACTGGAGTTGAAGACACATTGTCTGTGTACTGTAATGATGTACTGTGTGTGTAGTACCAGACAAATAAGTATAAGTAGCAGACACAGAGTAGCGGAGATTATTGCATAATTTGGATAGCAGCATCATTTTAAAATGGAGAAAGAAAGACCATGGAATTAGAAGGTGTGTTCAAACCTTTGTCTAGTACTGCGTGTATGTGTGTGTATATTATATATAATATGTATGTATGTATGTATGTATGTATGTATGTATGTATGTATGTATGTGTGTGTATACACATACATAAACAGGTTGTCTCCTACTTACGAACAAGTTCCGTTCCAGAAGCCCGTTCATAAGTCGGTTTTGTTTGTAAGTCGGGGACAAAATTAGTCTTGTACATCTTTGACATAAATTTGACACAAATATACAATATAAAGCATGGACTAATTGGACTAATGTGTTTGACTGATAGCACTTAGTTAGTAACCTAGTAACTCAGTGTAAGTATCTATTGACAGAAACTTCAACGCACTTTTTGTAAGTCACTCTGGATAAGCATGTCTGCCAAATGCCTAAATGTAAATCATACCAATCCACTTAACTAAATCTGTCCCCTTTCCCAACACAGCCATCATGTGGCCAAAAACCATAACCGCGCCTAAGGAAATGAATCTCAGTGAAATGTTGTCTCTGCGCCTTTAAATCACAAGGGGAATCCCGGACGCCATTTTGTCTAGGAGCGAATTTTCCTATAAGCAATAATGGAAACGCCAATGATTCGTTTTAAACAACCCCAAAATAGTAATATAAAAATGATTAATAAAAATATGAAGTAAAAATAAAACTAATTAATCTGCTCTTTACCTTTTGAAAAGAATCAGGCTGTGTGTGAGAAGCAGAGACAGGAAAGCATGAGGAGGAGGCGGGGTTATTGTGTAGGACGACACACACACACACACACACACACACACACACACACACACACACACACACACACAAGCATGGATGTTGACTTTTTACGTTTTTTGCAAATTAAGTTTGTAAGGGGAATCCCGGACTCCATTCTGTCAAAGTTTTCCACTTTCTTGGACCGTGAACTCTCTTGTTGAGAATTTTCCAAAATTAGGTTTATTAAATCAGGACAGCCACTTTCTATCATTGTGCTCCTGGACTGATTCATTGAAACTGGTGATGCTGACTCATTTCTCCCACACCCCCATAAGCACACACATACAATATACTGAACTTTTGGACATTTTATACATTCATTACACACTAAACCTATTGTATATCATTGTAAGTACTGGTATCTGGTGCACTGCAGTGTTTATTTTTGTACAATACACATGAGCTACTTCCTTGATTTATTCGCACTTTCGAACGTTAGTTCATTTCTAACTCGAATGTTTGTAAGTCACAGACTTATTGTGTGTAAGGGCGTGTGTAAGGGCGTTTATCCAGAACTCTGACCAGAATTAACTTATTCATATAGGTGTGTGTATATACACACATACAGTATGTGTTCATTCATTCATTGATCTTCAACAATTAATTCATTCTGGTCAGAGTTCTGGATAAACAGTATTTGAACAGTGAAATTTGTCTTGACAGCTCGAGCTACGTACTATTGATTGTGAGTAATGAACAGCTTTAATTGGAAAGAGCATGGTAATTATTCAGATGATTAAGCATACAAAACTAATCATAATATACCGCAGATGATTTGATTACCTGGGCTGTACTTTGAGGTGCAGGGGGTTGTGCTTGTTAAATGAGAGAGAAATGAAGCAAGCTGCATACTCGGCTGACTGACTCAGTGAAGACGTAGATTGTATACTGAAGTGATGCATTTTGACATTGAATTAGATTAACTTGTGTGTGTGTCCCCGCAGTATTGCGTGCATGTTGCTCTTTTGTGTAAGGGTGTCGGCATAGATATAGTTTTTTCATTCATTATTTTGTACAATATTTACTTGTTTCTTTGTCATCTTGCCAAAATATGTAATTAAATATACAAATATAATAAAAAGGGTGATTAAACTGTATAGTAATGTAGGTTCGAATTACATTCAGTGTATATAATTCAGTTGTAGGTTGGCATGCTAAGCTGTTACTTGTAACCCTAGTTGTTTGAGCCTCATCATTATTGATTACTTATGTCTGGAAAAGATGTTCAGGATCTGTGTCCAGCATTGGATCTGCTTCAATCTGCTATCAGAGACACAAACACTGAGGCTCAGAGTCGACAGTTCTGCGAACAACTGCTCAGCATTACGTTAAACTTTCTCAACACACAAATCCGAGTCATCCTGACCAGCACTCCAGGTAACACACATACAATTCATTCACAAACATCTTTAATACGTATATGGAATAATGTTACTCACTCATTTGATATGGCTGATGTGTAAAAGACAGAATATGCGCTATATGAAGGTATTCAAGGTGTGAAAAAGTGTTCTGTTATGTTGTACATCTTGTGCAATCTTTGTACATTGACCAGGGTTCTGCTTTGTCCTGTTACAGAGTTGGATGCTAACTTGCACGAGTGCGTGAAAATCTTGAATGGTTATATCTCTGAACTGCGTACTTATTTGAGGAGGTACCCCTGGCTAGAGCGGGGTGAGACTACTTCCTCAGACACTGTGCCTGGTACTGCCCTTGATGAATGGGAAATGCGCTCTGTTGAGGTAGGGGCCTCTAAAGGGAAGATGTGCCTGTTGTCCTGAATGTGGTGGTCACAAGGGTGATTATGAATTGTTGTTTCTATCGCTATGCAGCCTCTAATTCTGGCTTATTAGATGATTATCTGAACTGAATTAGAAGTAATTATAAACCAGATTTCTGTTTTGTTTTTTTTATTGGGCAATTGACAAAAGCAGATTTCTTAGTGTTTGTTCTGAAACTAATCTTAGCTTGTTTAAGGCAAAGCAAATTGATTAAACCACATCCGATTTTCAGCTTAGATTGAGTTTTAAGCATGTAAACCTGTGTTGTTTGTTTGATAAATATTTACTTTTAAACAATCTATATGCAATTTTCATTCAGATGGATGAAAATCCTAGTGCTAGTTTGAACAGTGTCCGACTCAAACTCACATTATTAGATTGGCACGGTGAAGAAAAAATGTTTTCCTGATTTAATCAAATTAAGGATATGCTTATTTTTTCCTTTTTACTGCCATGAGTAGTGACCCTAAATGACGGCTACAGCCGAACTTGCACATACTGCTAGAAGGACTATAGTTTGACTAAAGATGAAGGCAAGCCTGTCAAATGCCTCCTAAATGGAAGCCTTCTCACTGACTCGTAGGGCTGGGCGATATGACTGAAAACTGTATTACGGTATCAGTGTTTCATATTGGTCGATATCGATAATTATTGATATTTTTTATGACCCATTTAAAATAAGAACCAGGAGAAAAATATATTACATTTAAACATTTTTATTTTAAACTTAACCTTCCTCTGATCATACTCCCCTCAGTTATTAAGACAGAAATGTCAACAACCATGGAAAACTCAAATAATTAAAATGTAAACATAAGTCTAAAGTCACACTTAACAATTATCTCTTAACATTTAAGGTGCAAAATGAAAAAAAAAGTAAGAACGGTTTAATAAACTGTAATAAAATAGTGCAAAGTGTTAAATATGAACAGAGAAACCTGAGAATTTAGTGCAAGTTCAGTATAAGCTTTTTATAACCTGTCTTCTCGACAGTGCTAAGTGGAAGCATGTCTTTGGCTATATGATATGCCACTGCCTCTGTTATATCTTTGTACTGTTTAGTTTCTTTGTCATAAGGCACTGATGCAGAGTACTTCTCCAGGGTGGTCTGCTGCTTGTGCAGTGTTGAAGCAGCAGATGTTGTTGGTTGAATACGCTGTGCTCCAAAGGGTGAGCGCAGCTAATACCCCTATCTCACCTATGCGGTTTGACTCGCGGTGAGATGCGGTGTTACTGTAGGCACAGTGAGCCGCCGTGATTGCCTGCCGACGTTTCGCGAAGTTCTACAAGGTCCGCAAGCATCCGCTAGGACCGCCAAAAAAATTAAACATGTTTAAACATGTTTAATTTTTCGTGCGGAAAGATGGAAACGTAATCACAGCGCCAAAACTTGCGGTGAATCATGATGAACCGTACTTACGGCCAATGCGCAAAACCGCGTAGGTGAGATAGGGGTATGAGGTGGTACATCAAGTTCGTTCTATTACCAGTCTTGGTGGGGACGACGGTCTTGCATAATTTGCAGACGACATTGGTCTGACTACAGTCAGACTTGTAATATCCAAAAAACTGCCATACTGGCGAGCTAAACAACTTCCCCGCTAGCTGCCATACTGGCGACATGATACTGTTACATGATTGGCTGTTAGCGTATCACTCCCTATGTTCCTAGATTACCAGAGAGCGAGTGCCTTTGTTAATGCAACCAAACTAGCTTCGCAACCTCTGTTTTCTTCCGACAGAGAATAAAATGTATCGAACGTTTTATTGAACACATTTTTTATTGATATAGATCACGTGCCTATCGCGATACTTACTTACGATACTTATCGCCCAGCACTACTGGCTGGTGTTGGCAACATGTTTTATATAATCAGGTTTTCCTAAAAAAAAAAAAACTCAACAAGAAAGCCTCGCAGGATAAAACACAAATAACAGATTGTTATTTGACTGTTGCAGAGCCCCATCTTTAAAATCGAACATGACAACCCTTATAATAAGAATGCATTGTGTTTTAAAGCCATTTCCTTCGTCCCATTGGGGAGTGATTCCATATTTTGTTATGCCACATCTGAAACTGTGTGGACTAAAGTTCTTGAAAAAGCCCAAAACAGTTTTATATAAAAATAGATAGACCCGTTTTTTGGTTTTGTCTGCGCTTGTCATGGCATAGGAATCATAAGTATTCAGCATGTTACAGTATAATTGAGCTACGGTACAGTACTGTCAAACTATGTCCTTTGTTTCTGTGTGGTCTCTTTGCCAGTTTTGCTACTGCATGTCAAATAAATCCTGGCTATTATCAAAAATACTTTTGAAAACAACTTGCTTAGTCTCACGGAGAGTGATCAAGTAAAACCAAGAAATGAATGAAGGCATAAAAGTTTTACAGTTTTACATTTACAGAGGACTTCAAGCACAGTACGGTGATGAGACGCTGAGCCGCAGGAACAACCTCTGAATCGTGCAAACATTTTAAAGAAGGCCATATTTCCATGAATGTTGATCCAAGTGGTTTGGAGCCCACTGCAGTCATTCCCATGAACATTCAGCGAGTGGAATGTCTGATCCTTGAATTTATGGATAATTTGTTGCCAACTTGCGGAAGAGAGTCACCTGACTGTAGTAACTGTACATACAAGCATTCACAGATATCACTTAAGGAACTCTGCTGAGTTTTATAACCACGTCCCCCGTGCAATCCTGACCTTGCTTCAAGTCATTTCCATATGTTTGGGCAATTATAAAGTTCTTGGGAGACGAGCGTTTCAGACATAAAGCAGGCTGTCTGATCATGGCTCTGGCATACTGAGAAAGCTTCCTACCTTGATCTTATCCAAGCAGTAGTGAAACACTGGGATAGGTGCATGAGTACAGCAGGGGACTATATAGAGAAATTGTATAAAGGTAGTTTTTACTAAAAAACTAAACAGCAAAAAAGAAAGCTAAACAGTCGAAATATGTTCAGGTTTCAAGAGGTACGGGACAATATATTTTTATATGTATTGTGCCGCCACAATATCATTTTCTTATTAAGGACATAACACTTTAACCTGACTAGTTAAAGTTACAGAAAAAGACAAAGAACCAAAACAATATGTTTCAAGCACAATCTGCTTGGAACAGCAGTTTTAATGTGTGTGTGTGTGTGCGTGTGCGTGCGTGTGTCTTTTGTGTTTATTGTATGCATCTTTTAGGAGGTTGTCCAGTGTGCCATTTTAAACAGGGAGCTCCCACGTGCGCAGGCTTATCTGCGCAGACGCAACTGTCCTGAGCAGAAGCTGGAGGAGCTGAGGAAAACTGGCCTGAGACTGGCATTCACGTGTCTTACACATCGAGACCTGCAGCAGGCCACAGCACTGTTCACTAACATGGTACACAGCTGCAACAACCATGACCTGTACACACTCTGTCACACACTTTATGAAGGTATATGTATATATATTTTTTATATACATCTCTTTTTTCCTACTCTCCTTCTGTCTTTTCCTTTGTCACTCTATTTCAGGGATTTAACGTGAAGGAGCAACTCTACAATATCTGTGTGTACACGGCTGATTGGGACCTCAGGGCCTTTCTGGTGAGTGAGTGAGTGTGTCCTTAATTAATAACAAACCAAAGCTGCCAAATCTTATTATTTTCATATGTTGATAGAACTTCAGTCAAATTGAAGTCCTGGTTCTAATTAT
The DNA here is from genome assembly GCA_011419295.1 of Clarias macrocephalus. Classification (NCBI taxonomy): domain Eukaryota; kingdom Metazoa; phylum Chordata; class Actinopteri; order Siluriformes; family Clariidae; genus Clarias; species Clarias macrocephalus. The sequence continues at coordinate 42,656 of JAAGKR010000933.1, forward strand.
AGAATGTAAATAACTTGTCATTTAACTGTTTGGAGTTTGAAATTATTGAAGCAGTTTGATGATTTTTTTTTTTTTTGCTAATTAAACAGGTAGAGGAGCTGAAAAGACTTAATCATCTCTCCACTGATGACCTACAAAAAATGGAGTTCATTAAGCAGATTGAAAATTTGTGCTCCAGACCAGCGGCAAGATGTTCAAAGGCTTTTGACAAGAAAAGGTATGCAAGTTTAATATGCCCTTGGGGTTGGACATAAATAACACTGATGTTGAATTCATGAACTCATTTAAAGTTCCAACACATTATCTAGTTATACATCCTAACCTTTAATACCCAGAGCATTTTAGCTTTTTTTGCATTACAAATGCAAAAGTTTAGTCACCCCTTGATAAATAACAGTTTTTGGTGATTTTTTTTTTATTGTTAAAATTGTTACCACAGTCTCTCTTGGAAATGGGAAAAAATGCACAATATTTTCAGCAAACATTGATGCATAGTACTTTTTATGCCATAAATTGAACAAAAATAAAACCATTATTATTGCACTGTGCTAAAGTTTGGGCACCTTAAGAGTTCCAGACTGTGTGTGTGCGTGCACGCATGCACTATACACTCGCATTTTTCTATTCAGCACAGCTAGGCAATATGATGAAATACATTTTATGCCATTTTAAGCAACTATATAAAAATGACTGAGCAAAAAATAATGGGTCACATATGCAAAGATACAGTACATACAGAATCAAGTTTTTTTCATGGGTGTTTCCATGACCTAAAAATAATGACAATATGACCTTTTTTTTTTTTTTTTTTTTTTTTTGCCATGTCATTCTCTTCTTCCTGCTTATCCCCAAATAGATGCATTTTAAAAGTAACAATAACCTTGATGTATGAAGAATGTATATATACATAAACCTATAGATTTATTTTATTAGTGAAATTATTTCAAATGCCTGTAAGAGCCATTTTTTTTGTATAGCGCATTTTATGCTTTAGATGGAATATGAAGTTATATACAGTAGAATAGTTATTAAAACATGTAAATTTGACCACTTTAAAAAGTGCCAGCAGTTTTGCTAGTTCATGGATCATTTCTAGTCTCAGATCAAAACCAGTAGTTTTGTTAAGGTAACAAATAAGATGTTAAGATGACATCTTGTTAAGATGTAAAATAAAATAAAATAAAGTACTGTAAGTGCTGTAATTTGCGTATGTTCTGGAGCCATCTTGCATCTCCTTTGTGTAGGGTTCTTCAAAGAAGCCAGATGGAAGCTGAGAACAGAAACCTGCTGCAGGAGACATTGGATGAACCCATGTCTTGCTCCATCCAGTCTCTGGTTGGCTCACTGCGGCTGGACTGGGTCAAGCACTGGGACAGCGACACACAGCAATCTGTGCTGCTCTCCCGTCTCCCAGACCACTGTGAGCACATGAATAAATGCTACCACTGAAAATTTATTACATTATTTAAGCAGCATGAACAGAGCTTTTAGGAGAGAATGCATTATTTCCAAGTAGTGTTCTGTCATTCTGCACAATTGATTGTGCAGAATGACAGAACACTGTAGAGAGTAAAAAACTGCCATTATTTCTCTATATAATCCCCTGTTATCCCAGCATTTCACTAGTGCTTGGAGACCATCAAGGTAGAAAGTTTTCTCAGTACAACAGAGCCAAGATCGAACTGCCTGCTTCATGTCTGAATTGTTGGACTCCCAGGAATCCTTTAATGGCCCAAACATATGGAAATGGCTTGGAGCAACAATCTGGACTGTAGAGGCGATGTGCCGAATTCCTGTAATGTTCAAGTAATGAATGTTCCAAGCCACCTCGGCCTTGATCGTCATTCACAGTCAAAACTTCTTTAAAATGTTTGCAAAATTCAAATGCAGCTACGAGTCTCATCACCATACTGTGCTTGAGGTGTTCTGATATATGAACTGGTTTTACGCCTTCATTCACCTTCATGTGTTTACCTTCGAGCTAAACTATGTCTGACATTTAATTTGATGTGAATCCCTTTTTTTATTTTAGTTTTGACAGTTGCTATTTCTGTTATGGAAAAATATCCCATGTGTAAATCTGTTATAAGAGCTGCTTTGATTTACTGCTTTAATGTTTCCTTTTCTTGTCTTAGTGTTAGGCTCCTGTGATCCATCTGTGCTATGGTCTTATCACACCTCCCTCCATAACCAAGACAGAATAACTGCATGGCTGACTCACACAGCCACACAAGACTGTGAGAGCACTGCTGCCTCCAAGTGGCCTGCACTCACTGCTGCAGTTGTGGACGGAAACACCTACTGCAGTGATTATATGAAAGACCAAATTCTGGACATGCTTGCCAGGTTAGAATAAGGAACAAACGTTTTGAAGTTAATTTTCCTGTGAGCTTTTTTGTATATTTTGAGTTAATGCAGAGATTTTGAATGCTGAGGTTAGCAGTCTTTGAGATGACGATGGTTAATATTACGGCTTTAGGGACTAATTTGTTTGACCAGTGTACAGGTGAGGGGATGAACAGAAAAAAGAAATACGAAAGCACTGCTGAATCATTTTGCTGAGTTAGAGATGTACAGCAGGGAGTAAAACAGCATTGTTGGTAATGCAGGAACCCAAGTTAACCCAAAAGTAAACATATGATTTCATCATAAAATAAATATTTTAGCACCTTTGAATATCATATATAAGTTAATTCATATTCATTTGATATTTGCAAAGCATTTAAGGTGATTTTTTTCATTTTGAAGTCTGCCAGCAACTTGTTATTCTACTTAATTAAAAGCAAAAAAAGTTATTTGTTGTTTCTCTACTCCACAGACAAGAAGTGTTCGTGCAGTCAGAGATGTCTGATTTTGAGCAGTTGCTGTGGCGGTTAGGTCAAGCCAGAGGTCTTATGCAAGACATCAGTGGCCCTCCTGTCCCACAATTCTGTTCTTCCAAAGGCCAGGACTTCCACACATGCTTTATTCAACATTGTCTGGAGAACAACCTACATTATCTTCTCTATACCTACCTGCAGCATTACAGGTCACTTACTAACCTTCATATTTATCACTTTATTAATTGGATTTAATTGTACATTTAAGTATATATAAATAGCATGATTTTTAAATATCTATACAGAAAACACATAAATACAGACTTACCTGGGGCCTGTTGGCAACCTTGTGAGATTATCACAGTCACTTTGAAGAATTAACTTATTAATATCAATGACTATGCAAACGCTCATTGAGTTAATGCGTGTAATGGATTCATTATCTGTCAGAACCTGGTGCGTGTATAGTACTGTTCAAAAGGCAGTCCGATTTCATTATATTAAATTGTACGGGTTAAATTAAAGAAATGGGAACAAATGTGTTCCTGTGACAGGATGCAAAGTGTCAAGATAAAATTTTAAAATATTTTATGTAATAAACGTCAGCAGCAACCTCATTTCCCCTCTCATCTGTTCCTACCACTCAGCATTCAGCATCACCAGTATACTAATCACCGGCCTGATCATATGTCATCATCTGCTCCTGCTTCTCACTGATTCATGCCTCAAATTAGATGTTTTTAAGCTTGAATGATTCATAGGTCACAGAGTGGCTTAACAAACAAAACACATTCCTTTGGAACTGGTCGTGTACAGGTACTGTACTAAAAAGAAGAGCCAAACTAATTTTTTTAGGCCTGGAGATTTTATTAAAAATAGAAGGTTTGGCTCTTTGGAAGGAAAATGTGTGGGGTGATTCAAGACTTTTTCACAGTACTGTATGTTTACAAGTACTAAATGTGCAAATAACTAATAAGATGAAAAGCAAGATGAAACAAAAAATGCCAGTCCGATTTGTGTATTTTCACATTTGTGTGGTGTTTTAATTATAAACTTGATTTAAAGGTTGAGATATTATCCTATACTTTGTGATTTTTCTGACTCTCAATCAGATTGACTCCCAGTAATTGCCCTGCAGCAGGAGACAGAGATTTATATGAGAGTTACCCCTGGTTTGAGATGATGGTCAAAGTGCAGAGCATCACAAGAGATCTCAAAAGTAAGTCATAAATGTGGGACAGCCATTTTGCCATGTAGTGTAATAAGCAGTATCCTAAAGTATATAAAAAAAAAACACTCTAATCCATTTTTAAATCATAAGAGTAAAAAAGCAGTGATGAGAAATTACGGATTCTTATTATTTAATTACTTGTCCCTAACACTTTAAGAATTTTATGTGGCTATTATTGACTTTAACTGATATAAAATTTCTAACTGCACTTTTTTAAAGATCCAGAGTTGGTGTTTCAGGCAAGTCTGACAAGTGCACAGGTGCTGTTACCTGGCAGTCAGGCTAGTGTTAGCAGCATGCTGCTGGAGGGACACAGTCTTCTTGCACTCTCCACTATAATGTTTGCACCTGGGGGCATTGATAAGGTAAGAGCACCTTAGTGTCTTTAAGCCCATTTAAAATTCAAGTAAATGGAAATTGGTATCTCTATTAATTCCTTATACTTTTGCATACAGATTGCTAATTAGTTATTTACTAATTGTTACCTATTGTTAATCTTTCCTATAGCTTGAAGAAGGTACTGTAGGTAACATTCAGAACTTCTGGATATATATTATTCTTCTTAACTTTGTTTCTGTGTCTGCTTATGAAGGTGGTGACAGAAGGCGATAAAGGTCAGGACATTTTGTCTAGAGTGGACCCACAGCTTCTGAGGATGGCACTGAGTGCATATCCCAAGCTCAAAGCTGCTCTCTTTCCACAGTCTGGCCCAAGATTCACCTCAGTTTCTGATGTATCAATATACCACCTCATGCAGGTACATACCAAAAGTGAACCAAAAGTCTGGATCCAAAGACAAAATTGTATTTAAAAGTATACGTTTGAACCTAGGTCTCTGGCATTGTTGTTGGAATGTGAATTGATTTTATGATGTTCATGTAGTGATGCTTTTCTCCTTTAGTGCAGTAATTGTTCTGGACTGATTCTGATAGACCTCAGATGAACCAGAAGAAAACACTGATAGTTTTAAAGCCATTTTGGATCTGAAATTAAAATAAAAATATCAAATTCTATATATAAATAAATGCCTATGAAATTCAGACTTTTGGGTCACCATGTCTCATGTGGGTGCATTTATTAATCAACTAGCTGAAGTACCAGCCAATGATGGGAAATGTGTTTTTAGAAATAGTTAAAAGGTTACATCTAAACATAAGCTGATCAGCTTTAATGTAATCAGTGATATTATTATTTCAGGTTGAAGCCACGGTCATGTCTACCTGTCTTTCTGTACGGCAAAACTCCCTGCCTAACTTGTTAATAAAAAATTTTTAAAAATTTTGAGTAAAAAAAAAAAAAAAAAAAAGGTATTTAACGCTTTGTTTACACCAATTTTTTTGTCGTCAGCAAGATGCATTACCTGTTTGGTAATTGGAGAGTGAAGCACAGATCTGTTCTATCAGTATCAAGCATGTTAAACTTCACTTGTACTACTTCAGCGCTGTTATTTCAGCAGTGAAATATTAAGAAAACCCCTGTTCATAATATCGCTTTTTTTTTTTTTTACCATGCTTTCACTTATGGTGCAGGTTAAACTTCAGATATATAAGTACTGACAAAGTTTCATTATGTTCAGCTGTTGATTAAGACCCACACAAGTACAGTATGCTGTCAAAACTTGCGGCTTCTAATCTGGCACATAACCGCTCATAACCTCCCTTCTACTGAACATTTTGATTTCATTTATGCCTCAGGTTTAACTTCAGGCGACTGGCAATGTTTCATTAAATTTTGTCCAGGCAGTTTTGCATGATGATGTGACAAAATGTGGCTGGACAGACACATGGACATACAGACAGAAATTTTTAATTGAATAAAATGTAAAGATATCATCGAGAGAGCGAGTTCTGTCCAATGTACAGAAGAAACCTTTCTTTTATTTATAATACAGTAGTTTATAATAGTGCCTAACAAACGACCACAGAATTACAATTCATTTGCGACATGTTGAAAACCTCGAAAGTAGTCTAAGTAAGTTCCATTAAATTAGCAAGAAAATCCTTCACCCTGAGAGTTCGAAATTAATGGCTGCTGTCATTTAGCATTTCTGTGGAAAAGTACTAATTGCCTTGTCAGTGTGATACAGATAGACCATAATTAATCGTTAACAGGATCACAACAAACTTGGACAAAATTGAACCATCTGTTCACTGAGGTTCTAAAAAGACCTCATGAGATACAGCATGTTTCGGAGTAATTAGACCAGTCTCATGGGGTAGAGAATCGGTGCTCAGTTTTCAGTGTTGGCTTTCATTTGGTGTCTGACTATTAGCATTCCTCTCACACATCACGCTCTGGTCTAATTATCAGTTCTGTCCTAAGGTTTGCTGGACTCTCACATACTTATTACAATTTTGGCTGCTTCACCCTCAGGCTGGTCATAGGGGCTAACGAACCAGACAGCCGTTGCTGATAACGAACATCTTAGCTATTAACGTGTGGCAGGTTAAGTTAGGACTCCACTTTTGCTGTCATTAATGATAGAAAAACTCATTAAGATAAAGCTGACTTTCTGAAGCACTCCTGTCTGTGTTCTTGTTAACATTGCCTTGTCATTCTGTTTGAAATGTTGTCTGCCTGTAAGGGTCATAGTCTCTGAGGCCACAAGATTCTACTTTGGAGTGTTGGCTTTCATCTGGTGTCTGACTATTAGCATTCCTCTCACACATCACGCTCTGGTCTAATTATCAGTTCTTTGTGTGTTGTTTGGGAGAAAAAGTCATTATTTTCTGAGACTGATATACAGTCAGAAAAATAAACATTTTTCCAGAACCAGTTGACGGAAAGGGAAGTTCACACTTGGATCCACACAAGAGCTAACTCCAAGTTCAGTTCACAGACATTTAAATGAACTTGATCGTTGCATTCAGACATGTTCAACCCCTTCATCAGAATGGGGGGATAAAAGGTGATTTATAGCATGGTTGTTGGGCTGGTCGGTATATTTCTGAAACTGCTGATCTACTGGGATTTTTATACCTTCTCTAGGGTTTACAGAGAAACACCTGGAAAAAGTATAATGAAAATATCCAGTGAGTGGCAGTTCTCTTGACATAAATAACTTTTTAAAGACAGAGATCAGGGCCAGACTGGTTCAAGCTAATAGAAAGGCAACAGGAACTCAAATAACATCTGGTTACAACCGAGATATGCCAAATAACATCTCAAATGCACCACACATTGAACCTTGAGGCAGAAAGATCACACTGGGAGCCATCCCTGTCAGCTAAGAACAGGAAACTGAGGTTACAATTTGCATGGGCTGACCAGAATTGGACAATAAAAGATTAGAATTTCTGCGTTTGGATTAACAAAATGAAAGCTTGTACCAACTGTTCAGGCTGCTGCTGGCGTCATTTTTCTTGACCATGTCTATCCTTGCCCTGTATGACCACAGGATAACGCACCATGTCACGAAGCTAAAATCATCTTAACCTGGATTCTTGAACATGACGATGAGTTCTCTGACCTCAAATGGCCTCCACAGTCACTAGATCTCGATCCAAGAAAGCACTTTTGGGATGTGGTGAAAGAGAGATTTCCATTATTGACGTGCAGCCAACAAAACTGCAACAATTGCATGATGCCGTTGAGTCAGTATGCACCAAAATCTCAAAGCACTGGTTTTGTAGGATCTATGCCATGTTGCATTAAGGCAGTTCTGAAGGCAAAACAGGGGCCCACCCAATACTAGCAAGGTGTCCTTAATGTAGTGGTCATTGAGTGTAGGTAATTACAGTTATACAAACATATGACGGTTCATTATTTAAAATCAAGAAGTAAACCAAATGTTGCAGTAGTTCTTGCCAAGTGAGCTGTTTCAGGAGTAATGACTTGCCGTACTGTATATGAAGTTTAAGTTTGATGGATCGGTTAGTCATTCTAAACACCAAGTGAAAATCAGAAGAGTTTTTGTCATTGTTAAATTGAAGAATGAAGACTTGATGCAGATTTCAAATTTTCCTGAGTGTTCTCTTTTGATCTCTTCTTTCTGTGCAGTCATTGCATCCACTGGATCCCTCTAGACTGTTTGGGTGGCAGTCTGCCAACACACTAGGCACTGCAGGTAGGCATCTCGGTTTCATACACTGCTTAGAAAGTTTTAAAAGCCACTTTTTTTTGGTCACTTACTGTACATTGCATTTTTAACTCTATTGATCTAATCTTTCGATAGAAACATCAGCAGAGCTTCCTCATTTCTCCAGCCCCCACCTGGTTAATAAATATGCACTCATTGAGAATCTAGACTTTTTATACTATCTACAACATGGCAGACCTTCCTTCGCATATGGAATTTTCATTATTCAGCATCTGGCCGACTCCACCAATGCCAAGCTACAGTGAGTATTCTCGATGATTGTTAACATGCTGGTTTGTTTTATACAACATTTGACAATAATACAATGATCTTGTATCTACAGTAAAATATTCTTCTTTTTTTTAATCATTCCACAGGATGAGTCGGGCAGTGGAACAGGCTTACTCTCTCGGCCTTCTAAATTTCAGCTCTTCATCTATAGCTGCAGCTTGCGTGTGCTTCTTTGAGTTATTAGGTGTATGCAGTCTGAAATTGAGGGTCGACCTTAGGGCTCTCAACCTTATTCTTAGGCTTTGGAGGCAGAACTGTGAGGACAGCAGCATGGCCTCACTTAAACAGTCTCTAGGTAAGACAAAGAAGAATTACTCATCCTGTTAAAATATTCTGGGAGTGAGCGTATGCATTTTGTTTGGGGTGTGCGTATGTTCACGTCCATATGCATTTTTGTGAGAATGCGTAGGTTTAAATGTAATCAAGTGTCACTAATTGTCGCTCTCTTTTCTTTCTTCAGGGGACAAGGTGAATAAGATGGTGGCAAGTGAGAGACAGACTCTAGAGGAATTACTGTTGCACCTGGAGGGAGCAGTGAGGGATAGTGTGGATAGCAGAGGAATCAGCAGGTTTGACAGTCTTCTTAATTTAATTTTAATCCCTACTGATGTTGCACTGATGGAATGTAAGGTTTTTGTTAATAATCAAACAAACATGTTTGAGTCGTGCATTATTAGCAGAACAATTTAGGTAAAACTCAATTGAGTCAAGTTCTTCTTTAATCATGTTCAAGGTCTTCATATGAGGCAGGACAGGAGTGGGCTCTCCCTGTTCAATTTTGCCATCTTCATGATCTGCCCCTGACCACGCAGTACCTACAGGACTGTGCCACAGATGGCCAATGGCTTAACTTCCTGCTGTTCGTTCAGATCCACCACTACCCTTCACAACAGGTGCCATACAGTTATTGCAAATTATATGCCTGATTAAAAGTCTAAATCCTTCCTGTTCTGTGTCTTTACTGCATCCAATGTTCCTAGTGTAGGATCTGGATCCAGTGTGACCCTGACCAGGATAAGGCAGTTCAGAATATAATTTTAGAACTAAATGAACTCAAGTGTTGTCACATTTTGTGTACAGTAAGTCCTCGACAAATATTTGAGTTACAAATTTTCTCGGATACAAACGGAACACGAATCTACATCTGTTCGTAGATGTGAACAAAACGTAGAAGTAGCTCATGTGTATTGTACAAAGAATAGACATTGCAGTGCACCAGATACTAATATTTACAATTATATATAAGATTTTATATATGTGTGTAAGTGAATATATAAAATGTCCAAAGTCCGGTGTATTGTGTGCGTGCGTATGTGTGCATGTGGGTGGGTGTAGGAGAAATTAGTCGACCTCACTGTTTTCAGTGAATTAGTCCGGGAGCACGATGATAGTAAACAGTTGTCCTGTAAAGCTGTCCTGATCGTGAATAATTCTAATACGCCCCCCCAATTTGTCTGGCTACAGTATAATGCGAAACCAAAACACCATTATTATTATTATTTTTATGCTTTACATTGTATATTTGTGCTTGTGTAAAAGACTCACTTTGTCAGACTTACAAACGAATCCAACTTGCAAATGTTCTTCCGGGATCTAACTTACTCTGACTTATTTTTATTTTAATAGGTATGTTACGTTTGCTTAATTGAAAGTGGTTCCTTTCAAACAGGTTAGATATCTGGCAGCCAGTTTCAGCCCAGGTTTGCGGGCTCACTTCTTCCTGGCCTTCCAGGACCTTCAGCTAATGCACTCTCAACAAGCCCTGGAAGGGCAGAGAGGTTCCCTCTGCTCACTGATGAAAGGGGAAAGCTCAGAATGCCCAAAGGATCTGTTCCAGGTCCTGTTCCTTAGTCAAGAACAGTTGAACCCCTGGCAGTACCTGCTGGTGGAAGCTGTTACACTGCGTAGTCCACCGCTTACAGTCCTGGCTGCTTGTCACCAGGTAAGAAAAATGTCTGAGCTATGCACAGTGGTACGCAGTAGGTGGTTTTTGTTGTTGTTGTTTTTAACGTTTCTGTTTAACCTACAAATTTGGAGAGTTGGTAATGCGCAGAATAAAAATCCAGCTTACCCAGGCATGTTTACCTATTACCTCGTGTCATTATCAGCTGCATGCCTGAGCATAGTTGGTGATTTGGAGCTCGATAAGAACGTGTGCCAAATGCCTAAGTGTTAATGTTCCAACACTAGCTACAGTTTTCAACTTCATTTTCATATATTCAGTGGGTATAGAAAAGAATCACTCCCCATTCACGACCACTTCCGTATAAGTGGAAATAATACTCAACTATGAATACAGTACTTTTTCCTCCATCGAGAGACCCATTTTCAACATCAACTGCACAACACAACTTCCATTGCACTACTGGGAACATGTGTATCAGGAGCAATGCCCCGTTGACAAATACAAATGTGTGTCCAAGATTTCCCTCAAGTTTCAGTACTGTATATATATATTAATTATTTTATTAATTGATTACATCAAGTTTTATTTGAATACTTTCAGGCTAATTGATGCATCTTATGCTAATTTGATTGACAGGATGCTGAGCTACTACAATGCCTTTGTGTATGGATCCTGACCACTGTTGAGGACGACATTGCCCAGGAAGCTACCTCCCATATTAATGAACATCCTGGCCACCACATGTGGAACCTTCACGACCTGTCAATCCTATGGAAAATCCTCCTACAAAAGTGCAAGATCGGGCCTCTGATTCGTGGCTTCCAGCTCTTTCAGCGGGTTAGACACTTCAATATACAGTACACAAATTCCCATTAGGACTTGTAGGGGTCACTCCCGTTTGATCTTTCAAAATCTTTTACTTATTAAAATTAATTTGTGTGTTATGAGCGGATGATATATAATTTCAGGACATTGTTTCGTCTATTGTCTGTGGAATCACTGGATTACTTATTATGTCTGACTTCACTTTCTTTTTCCTTGACTTAGGAATCTCCCCTGATCCACATGTTGCAAATGTACGAGCTCTGCTATGACTACAAAAACTATCAAGGGGCAAAAGAGAAGTTACTGGAGTTCCAGAAGTGTCTGCTTAATGTAAGGGGAAAAAACTCTGTCTACCTCATTTCATGTGTGTATTCTTTATCTGTCCTCTGGTTATGTAAATCATTTTCCTTGTCAAGCTTTGAGCAGGCAGGTTTATTTAAAGATGTTTTGACATCATGCTGGGGTTTTTAAGATTTTTACGTAATTCAACACTAAAGAACACTAGATATGACCTACATTTAAAAAATTATGTTTTTTTCCCCCCTAATGAATCTAATTTGGTCCTGGCCAATTCTCACCCACCACTCAGCTCTCATATGCCACCTGTAAAACTGGTGAGGGCGAGAAGCGTGATGCTGATCAACTGCAGGAATGTTCTATCCACCTATTCCACATACTTAAATGAGCTCACAGATAACCACGATCGGCTAATGATTGAAAGGGCAAAGACATTATGATTTCAGGGTAAAGAAATAATGCCTGCCCTCCAACCTAGAGCATGAGTGATTTTGCTCTCTTGGACTTCCAAACATAGACTTGCAGTTTTCAACTGGCTTTAAGAGTTTGTATACAGCACGCCTGCATGATAGCATTCCTTTCAATAAAAAATGATCATTGTGTAAGATAGACCTCTTAGTCTACTTACTTTTAAACTGAGATTTACATTTTGATTTTTTTTATGTCAAACTTGTATTTGTTTTATTCCCAGTTTATATGTCACAAGTCTTTCAAAAGTCTGCATGGATCAGACACAGAGTTTGTTAACTGCACTCTCTTCTGTGCGATTTAAGTATTTGGCGGTGTGGTTATAAGACTGCAAGGATATCTGCACCATAAGAAGCAACAACTTTTGTAGCAACTCAACTTTAAATTACATACTGTACAATTCCACCTAATGAGTCTAATAATTATTAGTTTCTGTGCTTTAAATATCCTTTTCACTGTCTTTCTAGCTGAGGAACAGTGGTAGTGTCCTTGGATTAGAGTGTCTCCCAGTTCAGTGGGTGGAAGCTCAGGCCTCTGTGCTCCTCCTCACCCTGTTGCAGCAATGTGGGACACAATATGAGCTGTGCAGGCTGCTTCAGCTTCTGGCTGATATGGAGCGTATGCTTAAATCTAATGGTAAGCATTGTGGAGGCATCATACTTCAAGAACGACTGTGGATGGTGCAATAAAAACAAAGCTACACACTTAAATGAAGCAGAATAATTATTGAATGAATATGAAGATTTTAACAAGCACACAACTCACTTCTGTCTTATTTTCTGAAGGTCCTGACTTTAAAAAACTTAGCCAGTTGAGCCAAATCCTGGCTGACACACCAGTGCCTCTGACGCAATGCCTTCTAGAGAACTATACCACTGAGAGCCTGCAGAGGGAGTGCCAGATAATGCTTGAGGAGCTGCAGGGACTTGATTTCTTCTGTCAGGCCAGGAAAGTGGCTGAGCTGGCAGGCCTGCCCATTGACCGCCTGATAATAAACGAGGTGAGAGAATATTGATGTGATTGAATTTCTGTTCTGTATTGATGCGTGGTTACATATACAGCACATTTAAAAGTGATAGTGTTTTTTTTTTTCTTCACTTATATTGCTTTTTGTTTATTTGACAAAGTGAATACTTCAGTAATTATATTTGAATAGTCTGGTATTTTTATAATATTTAAACACTGACATACAGACATGTACAAGTGTCCTTTACCATTTTCTCTGTCACTCCACAAAGCTATTGAGAGATCTGAAGGTGTTAAAGGCGATGCGTCAGTGGGAAAGACAGGAGACTCGTCTGGCCTTCTGGAGGAAATGTCAAGAGCAGTTTAAGGCAGACTGCATTGGAGCAGAGTCTGCTTGCCAGTTTTTTCTGTCCCAGGCAGAGGTCACATTCTTTCCTGTTGTATTACAGTGTTTTATTTATAATTTTACCTTATGAATGATGTTAGTTTCTATACAAATTCATATATATATATATATATATATATATATTATTATTATTTTTTTTTTTTTTCAAATATGTTACTACATTTCTGTTTATTTTCCAAATTTTATTATTATTTTTTTTTATCATGATTTTAATGTACTGTATGTTGTTCCGCATTTGATGTGCAGGACCCTGCGCAGAGAGACACCGAGCTCCTTCAGGTACAGGAGCAATGCCTTCTCCTGGCCTTAGCTGCTCACTGGCTTTGCCAGCATAACTCCCCTGCACTCGAACGATTAGCAGAGCTGGAGAAGCGCCAGTGGGAATGGCGCATCCGCCGGAAGGTCCTCACCACTGCCCTGGAGCAGCAGAGCCTGTTCACTCCAGCCACTGGACCAGATGCCTTTGATGGCCTTCTCAAAGAATATTCCTTTTCCAAAATTGTCATCCTGGACGATCAAGCTTACTTGAACATTGAGGGTCTTCCAATGACAGAGGAAGGTTGTCTGCTGGAGGAGGAGGAGCGAAAGGCTCTGTCAACTCTCATCGGTCAGCTGTTGGACGAGGGGAGTGTTCATGAAGCGAGCCGAGTGTGTCGGTACTTTGAGCTTGTGCACAGAGATGTGTGGCTGGTGTTGCAGTGCCGTGGTTTGGCCTGTGGAGAAATTCAGCCAGGACTCCAGGAGTTTCTCAGCCCTGATCGAGAGCAGAGGAGAAGCTTGCACAGCTGTAAGGATCTTGTGCTTAAACTGTAATTAAAAGCTAGCTAGTTTTTTATTACATAAATGCTTGCTAGTAGAAAATGTTAGAATTGGGACATATGAAGGGATTTCCCATGCAGACACACACTTATCATTAGTTTTGATTATTTTTTTAGGCTAAATGATACTTATAAATATTTTTTCAGAGACTATCTACTGCTCAGTAAGGTGTTACTGTTCCATGTTTGATGCTTTGTTTCTTCTCCTATCAGGCTCCAGCACAGGTAGTCTGTCCTCATTTGTGGTGGTTTCCTCACCTGAAGACCAGGCTCTGTCCCAGCTTCAGCTTCTAGTAGACCAGTGTCGTCATGGCAAGAGCTACTGCAAGCAGGTCCTCAGTCTGTACGAGCTCTCCAAGGTTCTGTATAATTATTTGTTACTTGCACAGAAAAAAGGTTTTATTCAAAGATTTTTAAAAAAATACTTGATCTTTGCAATTGTGTTCCCAAAACCAGATTTCCACATTTGTCAGCTGAATATATTACTTAGAAGATAAATATGTCTTATTGTGTTATCTGTAGGAGCTGCATTGTTCCTACAGTGAGATCTCCTCTGAAGAGCCGGAGGCAGTGCTACGGAAGGTTCTCTTGTCTCAGCAGCCTGAGCGCTATAAGAAAGCACAGGCGTTTATTAGCGTGCAGGGATTGCAGCCAGATTCTGTAGCTCAGCTCATCACCTCCACAGTGCTGGATGGCCTGCTGGCCGCCTCACAGGACAGAGAGACCGGTAACAAAGTAGAATAGTTGTCTTCTTTATTTTTCAGTTTTTTTTTTTTTTTTAGCACATCTTTGAGATTGCTTTGAATTTTCCTCTCAGGCAATACATAATGGGACAAGCTTATACAGTAGATCTGCTGTTAATGTACACGATTTAGGTTTACATTCAAGATACCTCTTAAATGTATTGTGATCTACAGGGTTGGAAATTCCTTTAAATATAGTTTTATTCCATGTTTTGATCTTAAATTGGCAAAATAAATTTTATAATGCAAAATTGAAAATTATTTGAGCATTCAGATTTTTGTTGTTGTTTGTGCAGTTTTCCTTTTCTGCTTCTCTTTGACCACTTGCCTTGATATATAATTGAAATTGAAATAAAAATGCAAAAGCTTTCATTGTAATATCAGCTTTATAAAAACAAATGAACGAGCACACTTTGAGTATTATCCAGTTCACATTTTACATGATGCTTATTACCTGTTTATTTTCCACTAGAGCGCCATATATACAGTCCATCTGAAGGTAAAGAGGCCTTCTTGCAACTGGCTAAACTGTGCGGTGACCCCAACTTGGTGGGCATCAAGTTATTGGACATCATCCCTACAGTCTCCCTGGCAGAACTGGGATGCAGTAAGTTACACGTATTTACGTATGTCTCACTCACAGCAAGTTCAGTTTCAAGTGTAATCCTTTAGAATCTAACACAGCAAGTGAGAAGAACCAAAACTGTGATATCAGTACACTTGATCTCATTTCAGGACTAATATTTTTAATGGTGATACCAGTATAAAGACATTTAGAACTAAATTTAGGCAAAATTTTTTGATGTTTTAAAAGTTAATAGACCGGTATCATAACGTCAGACTTTGTGGCATCAGTTTTCTGCTATTCCTTCAAGAATAATTGTAGATCTACTGTAGTACAAATTAAACACGGTACGCACAGTTTGGAGTGGTCACAGTCCTTTGTGTACCACTCAATTTTGTCATATCTGCAATTACCAATGGTCACCTACCACCATTAAGCCAACTTTGCATTTACTTTGCATAAATTTTTTTTTTTTTTCAAAAAAATATTATTAGCAACAATTTTAGTGGAAAGTAGACTTTTTCATAAGTATTCCTTTTGCTTTAATCATACAATTTAACCAGGCTGGCCTGGACTACACAAGTTTATGTAAAAACTGATGGGTCATTATTAATTCAATTCATTTGTGCATCACCTAAATACAGGATTTAATTATAAATTGTGATGTACAATAATATTAAAAATGTAAGAAAAATCTTAATACTGTATATGACATGAATGTTCATATTTCCATTATTCATTGAGCATTTAAATATTTCATTGATTTTGTTGGTATTGAACGATGTAGTTTTAAATGGGAAACGAAAATTTTGCTAGATTTTCAGTGTAGTCTTAGATACAGCGTACAAACAAAAAAAAATTGCGAGTTGCCTAGCTGTCATCATGAAAAGGTCACCTTTACACAACACAGGCTGTATTTGCAGTAGCAGTTTTGCAGCCTGTATTTGCAGCAGGTTTGGCATATAGATGACATTTGACATGTAACTCAGACTTTGCCTAAATGTTGTATATTAGCACACCCCTTAAATTGTGAGTGTGTGTTTTTGGTAGCTGTGGAGCTGCTTATCCTGGCACATGACTGCTTCAGTCTTACCTGCAACATGGAAGGCATTGTTAAGGTCTTGCAAGCAGCCAGACACCTCAGTCACACACATCTGGCCCATGGGGAAAGATATGGCCTTCTGGTGAGAAAAGTTCCCCTGTTCTCTGTGTTTAATTTGTGCCGTCATTATTTTAAGTAAAGAATTTGATTTATGATTGATTTGTTTGATGCATGATTGAAAATGTTTATTTTTTATTATTTAACAGCTATTTGTTCTGTAAAAAAAAAAAATCATTAAA
Source organism: Clarias macrocephalus (assembly GCA_011419295.1). Lineage (NCBI taxonomy): Eukaryota > Metazoa > Chordata > Actinopteri > Siluriformes > Clariidae > Clarias > Clarias macrocephalus. Next base: position 59,410 of record JAAGKR010000933.1, read on the forward strand.
TCAGTTAGGTATGTCGCCTGCCTGTGAAGCATAGGAGACACATAGGAGACACGCTTTTTAATTGTACAGTTTAATAGTAATGTGGCTGCATTGTAGTACCAATTAACGTCACAAGGTGGCTCTTCCTTTTTGTTATGGTGAACTGAATGTGTAAACAGCAAAAGTTCTTTTGCTAAAAAGCTGCTCTGATTAGCTACCGCACTGAACTTATTCTCCTTAGTAACGAGCAGTGCAGTGTATGATTGCTACAGTCTACACTGCATGTATGTAGTGTCATGGATAACTTGCGTTTAATACCTAGAGGTGTGCAATACCAATTTCATTGTGTGACCTGTCTGCGTATAATACACAATTCATATGCATCACTATTACGCATCGTCGTCCATCTTCTGAATTTGAAAACTTTTAAAAGGAAGTATAGATGTCCACTAGCTATTCCATTTTAAATGTCTTTCTTGGAACACTTGTGAATTTTTTGCTCATTAAACATTTTTCTCCCCCAGGTCCGATTATTGACTGGTATCGGACGATACAATGAAATGACGTACATCTTTGACCTTCTCAATCAGAACCATCGTTTTGAGATGCTGCTGAGAAAAAAAGTGGAGTCGGTAAAATGGACTTTTTTCTTCTTCTTTTTTTCCTTTTTTTTTTTTTAATAATCTGTTTATCTGTTCTTTATTCACCTGTGTGAAACGTGTATGATTCATTTTTGAGTGAGTGTGTGATTTGTGTATGTGTTACAGAACACTAGATTAAAGACAGCACTTCTGGACTACATTAAGCGCTGTCTGCCAGGGGACAGCGAGAAATACAACATGGTGGCTCTTTGTTTCAGCATGCGCCGAGAGATCGGAGAGAATCATGAAGGAGCTGCTCGAACGCAGCTCAAACTTATAGAGTCCCAGCCATGGGGTATGCAAGGCCTGTATTAATGAGATACACACCAGGGAATATACACAAATTAATTTTGCCTGGTTACTGAAATATGTTTTATGAAATAGTATTGATGAGTGTGTGGGGGGGTTGTTAGTTTTTCCTATTGGATAAATATGACTATTTTTATTTTGTTTCTTGAAACAGTTGTTACCCCAGAGCTCAGAAGTAGCTTGGAGAAAGTCCTGTTTTTGCTCAGGGATGCTGCAGAAAGTTATTCAAAGGTATTAACTAGTCTGTAAACTTTTTTAAGGCTTGAGTACTTTTTGCAGATAAAGCTGACTGTGTGCGTGTGCGTGTGTGTGTGTGCGCCCTCCCCAATAGGACTCCTGCATGCGGCAAGCATTGCGTTGTGTAAAAATGGCTAAACTCATCACTTTGCAGCTTCATTTCCTCAATCATGGGCAGGATCATCGTGTAGTCAACCTCCGGCCATCTGAACTTCTCAATGCCATGATGCCACTGCCACGATGTTATCAGGTCTCCTGTTTATTCATTTTCTCTAAGTTACAAGTATGATCAGATTTTTAGTTCTTGGTCTAAAAATTTGACTTTATTATAAATTGATATGTAAGCACCATGTACCTTGCTGTACAATAACCATGTACAGTACCGATATTGTACTGCCCAGTCAAAAAAATTGTCATTATTTTGAATAGTTACTGCAGTGATTAATATTCTTCAAAAGCTATTTAACCCTGTCTGTTAGTTAGGCAGTGAGTAGCCTTTCTTTTCTTAAACAACCATGTCAGAAGACATATCCTGTGGATATCCTGAGAAAGAGTGGTTCAGGGAGAATGAGGCATAATTTTCACACTTGGCTGTCCACCACAGAGTCCAGACCTTAACCCCAGTAAGAACCTTTTGGATGTGCTGGAGAAGACTTTATGCAGTGCTCCAAATCTCCCACCACTAATAAAAGATCATGGAGAAAAATTAGTGTGACTCTGGACAGAAATAAATGTTGTGACATTGCAGAAGCTTACTAAAACGATGCCGCCGCAAATGCGTGCCATAAGCAAAGTAAAAAGGTGGTCCAAATTGAATATTTATTATATATGTGTGACTTTTTTTGTATGTTTGTTTTGGCCACATCAAGAAGTGTTTTATTCAACATACCACATGAATTTAGAACAGCATGAAATTTTTCTATTTGTTAATGCTGAAGATGTTGATGTTGGTACTTGCGCGTTACACTTACAGTTACATTTAATGTTGCCAAACATCTGTGAGACAAGTTATCACTTACAGTACATTGTAATAGCTTTTCCTTTTGAAGTTCTGTAAAATGAGTATTTCATCAGGAATCTGCAAAATTTCAAGTTGTCAGTCCTGAAAACTCTTTTATGACAAAAAAAGAAACGTATAGCTTTATTTCTATTTATTTCTTTATTTTATGGACTTCTTCAATAACTAATAAATAAACTGCCTACAAGCTTAATCATGCAAATAGTTAGATATTTTTCTTTGTTAAATAATGATGAAGAATTATGTGGAGCTTTGACTGTGTATGTTTAAATTGTTATCCTAGAAAGTTGCACACATGTTGTATTTCATTTGACAGCATTTAGCTTTGGTTTCTGTGCACAGTGTGGTGGGAAGTTGTGTGAAAATAATTCATTATGCTCCCAGAACCACTCTTTCACAATTTAAATCCTGGAATATGACCATGCTATCAGGAAAGGGAAAAAAAATCAACTGTTGTGATAACCTGGTCAGTCAGTACATTCAGGTCATCAGCTGATTTTATTTTATTTTATTCCACATTAGCTTAGACCTGACCCACTGAAACAACCCCAGATCATAAAACTGCCTTCTTACCCTTTTGAATAATGTATATCAGTGCTCAACCAAACCACATGACCTTTTCCATCACTCCAAAGTCCAATCTTTATACTCCATAGCAAATTCGAGCCATTTTTCTGATTATTCTCACTAGCAAGTGATTTTCCTATCAACATGCAGCTGTTTAGTCCCAATCCTGTGAGTTAGTGTGCTCTTACCTTCACTATTAAACATACAGTAGCTGTGATGTTTTCTTTTAATTGTATTAAATTTTTATTGTATTGATTTTTTTCTCTCAATGCAAATTCACCCAAAATTTAAATGATCTTTCCTCACGGTCATTCATGATTTTACCGATCACAATTCTTCTGTGATGTTGACAGTTCAACACTGTCCTTCCAGGTTTTAATAATGCATTAGAGTGTTCTTAACTTAATTCTAGTACTGTAATTTCTAATCACTTTGGTTGTTTGCTTTGCTTGAAGCAGGCCTATAATTTGACAACTTTTTTGGCCAAGCAGTTTATTACCAGTGTACATAAAAAATGTGAATTGCTAATTTCTGATAACTTATGCTAATTGTTTCTGTTATATTTTGTCGTTTAGTCATTTATAGTAGCTGAAGCATATGATTACAGTCCAGACTGGGCGGAGATTCTGTATCAGAAGGTGATTCTGAAAGGAGATTTCTCCTACCTAGAAGAGTTTAAGCTTCACAGGCCACTTCCAGCGAGCCTATTTGAAGAAATCTCTAAAAAGTAGGTTTCATTCAATTGTACTCTAATTGTAATTCACTCAAGATCGATAAGCATTTTAACAGTTCTTTTCTTTCTAGACTTTTTTTTTTTAATCAAGAAGCAATCATATATTTGAATCATTCCCCACAGAATCTTTACTAATTTAACTTTTGTCTCTTTTGTCTCCCCAAGACTGATCGTGAACAAGCCACCGAACACTGTGAGCCAGAACCTGAAGAAGCTGCTGCAGTATTGTGAAAATGTCTATACCCGCTACAAACTGGCCTATGATCATAATTTTGTCGATGTTGCCAACACACTCCTGCAGGACTCCAAAACCAGCAGTTACCTTAATGACCGATTAAGCAGTTGACTGTCCCATTCGAGCACTTACTGTCAACATTCCTCTGCTTTCACTTAACATGTAATGCTGTGAACCATTTACTGATTTGATTTGGATTTGGATTTAGTGGCAGCCTCAAAGGAACAATATTTTATAACATCTTAAGCAGTATTTTCATCCATAGTATTACTTTTTCAAGTTATTCCTGCAATAATTTCAGTGAAATTATGGACCTAATGATGTAAATGTACATATGTAAGAGATTAAATCTAACTTTGCTAATTTATCAGTTGTTCAGTGCTCTGGTCATTATTTTATTGAGGCGATGAAACAGGTTTGTGTTTGACATAAATATCCTGATCCATGTTTAGCAGGGATGCATGTGTTCTACAGCTGCAGTCCTTCTGTAAATCTCTAGATGTTCTTAATATTTATATTACGAAGCAGTGAAATGCTTTCTGAAAATGCATCCCAGAGCAGCACTAAGTTATTTATTTTACTTTCATGCCTTGTCAGTATTGATGTAAGTGCAAATGTATTTTATACTGAAATGTGGCACAGCGGCTCAGATTATGATGTAAACACTACAGCTGAAAGCACAAAAACCTATTACAAGCAAAGTGATTAAAATAAATGGTGTTCGTTCTATTATATGGCATACAATATGTTGATTCATGAGAGGTATTCATTGTTGAGACAGTTTAGTACATAGCAGGAACTTCTATAGTGGATCAAAGTGAGGTAACCTCTGTTTCCCTAAAAGAGTAGGAAATAATATATTCTCCAATATTTTAGGGATAAAAAATATATAATTTTCTCATTTTGAGCAACATACGTCGATTTTTCAAAATATTGTTTTAGTCTATTGTGGCACCATTTGGGGAAGGCCCAAGTGTGGGTGTAACATTCGAGTGTCCACATACTTTTGGCCATATAGTATCATTTTAAACATTATGATTAATGTGGGTTTATTTTGGCAATACTTTTAAAACGTTGCATTGACAATTACACTTACTTAAGCTAACTATGCTAGCTTCAGAAACTGTGGAACTGTTACAGTATAATTTCTGAATATGATAAAGCTATATCTTCATGTTTCATATTCTCCTATGAGTTTCATGCATTTGTTGTGTTTTCAGCACATATTTATAGTTTAGTAACTTATTTCACAGACAGTTAGCTTCGCTTGTGATGCAGCGTGAACTAATCTGAATAGAATGTAAGTTTGAAATGTCTTTCTCTGCATGGCGAGCTCTGATGGGAGTGATCTCGGATCAGCGTGATTTGATTTGAGTGTGGCTCAGCAGAGGGAACGGAGACCCCCGCGGCCTCAAAAGAATTCTTTCATTACAGGGGGCTTCACTGGAATTAAATAAGTGGGTTAGGAGCAGAAATTAACTTTAACTCAGTGCATTAAAAACCCCATGAGTGAAATTATAACTTGCTAGATGATTCGATTCATTAGAATCTGCCTTTGAAATGGGTTAAAGTGGCAATATGAGGTACATTTTTACTATTTTCTACCATTTTTGAACAATGAAGATATCAATGGTGTAAACTAAAACATGGGACTATGCAGTGATTACGAAAGGTAATTCAATTCTCAAAAGCATTTCTGACTACAGTATGTTTTGGACACTCATGACCTCTTTTCCACTCGCTTTATGATCACACACTTGTACATTGACCGATGCTTTTAAGTATTGAATGTAAACTAATAAATAAAAAGTAAGAAAATTTAAAAAAAACTTTTAAAAATGTCTGAGTCGTGCCCAAAATGTCGCAACAAAACACACCTTTCTCTAAAACATTTATATTTCACAGCATTAAAAATTTAACTTTACTGGTACTAGAAGGACGAACCATTTTTCTGTTGTGTCTGTGATTTTGTGGACATGGTTTGTGAAGTTGGAAACACATCTTTTGAACTGGAACACTGATTGCACGCCAGACAACATGCCTGACATCAGCACCTCACCTGACTTCTGCTCTTATAACCAAACGACCTCAACCAGGCTTCAGAATCTCATGGAAAGCCTTTCTAGAAGACTGGAGGTTGTTATAAGCTTAAACAGGGCTTAACCTGGAATGGGCGGTTCAACAAGTATATAGTATACAGAAAAAGTTTTTTAAAATCTGGACGTACCTTCAAATTCAGTGGTCTTTCCTGATTCCTTTTTCTTTCTTCGAAATATGCAATAACCTCATTTGAACAGTTGGTATTGAGATGTGTCTGCAACTTATGCTCTGTAAAGCCCTCATAATGACTCTAATTAGAGGTGCTGTTTGATTGGTGATTCCTAAGCCTGGTAACACTAAACTACAAAATCTGCAGCAGAGCTAGGTTTTGGTCTTGCTTTCCTGGGATGGTCTTCATAAGAGCCAGTTTTATTATGGTGCTTGATGGGATTTTGTAAATGCACTTGTTAGAAGGTGTGTGTATATACTGTACACTAAGATATTTGGCCAAACATGTTAATTAATGAATTCAGGTGTTTCTGTCAGGCCCCTTATCCCCAGTGAAGGGTGATCTTAATGCTTCAGAATACCAAGACATTGGTCTTGGACAATGCTTTGCTTCCAACTTTGTGGTAACAGTTTGGGGAGCCATGACCTCAACGCCATCAAGCACTTTTGGGAGATTAAGGAGATTGAGGATTCTGAGCCAGGCTTTCTCACCCAACTTCAGTTCCTGACCATATAACTGCTCTACACAAGGAATGGGCAGGAATTCCCACAGAAACACTCCAAACTCTTACGGACAGCCTTCCATTTGGAGAGTGAGAGCTTTTATACCTCCAACAGGGGGGCGGACTCCATACTGAAGTACAGTATATGTATTTGGATACGATGTCATTACAGGTTGGGCCAAATACTTTTGTCAAAACAGAGAGCGCGCGCGCGAGAGAGATGCTAACCTGCTAATGTACATATTTGGGGTGTTCTGTTCTCACGTGCTGCGAATCATTGAAAAGAGTCGTTCAGAAGAACCGACTCGCTCCTGAATCTCCACACCGGCAGAGTCTGAGCGCTCGCGGTGAACTCTCCGCTCCTGCAGACTAACTTGTGAGGCTTATTCTCTCTCTCTCTCTTTCTGTTAGAGGATGGAGATAAATCATTTCACAGTCTATCTTGTGACCGCTGCCTTCCTGGTACACGGTAGGTGTTTAATACGTTGTCTTCTCCATCTTCAGGTTTGGTCTGAACGTGTAGCCTTGGCTAGACTGAGATGCTCAGAAGTCTCTCCATTAGTTCAGTTACTGTTTCTGGGAAGCAGGATTCATTCAAACCTGTGTTTTGTTGTTGTTGTTGGTGGTGGTGGAAAGCCCTGTAGAAATGATGTTTCAGTATGTCATAAGAAAGTTGGCTTTTTTCATTTTTTGTAACACACCATCTCTTCATATGTGGAGATATTAAGTTTTGCTTTTATGAGTCCTGGGTTTATAAAGGTTAGAGCTGAGCTCTGTGTAGTGCCGCTGATGCTCAACACAATGTAGAGGATCTTAATCATTCACCATTTGATCTCTTTGTAGTTCCTAAAAGACAAAACATAATACATGAAAAGTGTACTGTACTGTGTTTGTGTGTCTATATGTAAATACAGTATATACAGTATATGTAAATTACACAGTGGTTGGAGAGGGTAATTATTATGTAACAGGGTATAATGTAGCTTTGATTTCAGACCGTACACCTTTCCTTGTATTTAGGCTACTGAGATCTCATCTCTGGGCAGCATGGTGGTGGAGTGTTTAGTACTGTCACCTTGCACCTCCAAGGTCGAGGGTTCGATTCCCGCCTCGGGTCTGTGTGCATGGAGTTTGCATGCTCTCCACGTGCTTGCCGGGTTTCCTCTGGGTACTCCGGATTCCTCCAAAGACATGCTGTTTAGGCTAATTGGTGCTCCCTGCGACCCTGTATTTAGGATAAAGTAATATAGGCGATGAGTGAGTGAGTGATATCACCTCTATAAGAGACAATCATATACACTGCGTACATGGCCAAGTGAACGGACAGGAGAGGCTTGATGAAATTCCTAGATCAATATGTTGCCATCTGGGCTGACTGCAGAAGATGTGCCTTATCTGATTTTTACGTCCTTTGGTCCCGTGCATTTAAAATATTTCCTCAGTGTCAGTTGCCCACAATAATTGCTAATAGTCTTGCTGAAGTAGCTTTGCTTTGCCAATCCTAGGAATGCTGGGTTTGTGCTGGTTTTGTACACGTCCATAAGGTTATTCATGCTTTAATATTCTATCATGTTGACTTTTTTTTTTTACTTTTGGCATGTTGTTTTATGCTACCTTGTTTAAAAATGTTTTCTAATGCAAACCAAGAATGATGTCTGGATGTCATTCTTGCCTTAGTGACCTTGCAAGGAGAGCACCAGCGGCGCCTTTATAAGGATCTCATGCAGAACTATAATCCTTTAGAGAGACCTGTGTACAACGACTCTCACTCCCTCACCGTTCACTTTAGTTTAAGTCTCATGCAGATCATGGATGTGGTGAGTAGCAGTAAATGCACACATACACACACTAGTCTGTTTGTGTTCCACTGCTTCATACAGTTCACAGCTGCAGCATACAGTATACAGTTGTAAGCATGTGCATAAGGTACAGTCAGATGGTGTGAAGAATACATGACTTAATTAAATTGCACACCACTCAGTTAAAAATGGCAGGTTCAGCAATGTAAAAATTTATTAAATATATTTGTTGGTTTATATGATAAAATAGGTAAAAGTATCAATTGTTAAAATAGAAAAAAAATCAAAAACAAAATAAAAAGCTTAATTCGGGTTTCTTTGTGTGCAATTATGGAAACTTTCTACACAGACCATCAACGTCAAAATTAAAAATGACAGTAAAACTAAATGAATACACCTCTGTGATTAATCTATATCCAAAGGAGCAAATGTTTGTATCTAACCTAATGGCAAAACACATACCATTCCCACAATAATATATGGCTGCAGCTGCCACACCACTAGCATCAATATTTTGTACACACAAAATATATATATATATATACACACACACATAAAAATAACCTTACCTCAGAGTATTCACAGCTGATCTTCTTATGATGCATGTGCATGCACAGCTGTGTTACGGTTAAAGTGAGATTTTGCCCCCTAATAGCAAAACAAAAAGCAGAGTCTGACTGAATCAGATGCAATTAGACACAATTAACCCACCATAAAGCTCCTCTCTTTCAGCTGCTCTAGAGCTGTTGTGGTGTAAATGACACGTACCTAACTGTTAACATATAAAGGGTCAGCTGGTATTATTTCTAATCCAAAAATCAGCAAATAACTCTCAACCAAGGAGAAAGATTATCACTCAGATTTAATTGCTGTTGTTAACATTACATATTTGGTGTGTGTGTAGGGGGCGGGTGAGGGGGGGAGGTTGCAATCTCACAGACGTTACTGCAGTATTGTTACCTGGTAGCTTCATGAGTGAAAGACTAAAAAAGGCATGAGTTTCCATGACACTCAACTCAACGTAGTCATCTGATCAGAGTAGGTGCTGTGACAGGCAATCAGGCAGGAGGTCAGAAAACAAACATAAGCTAGGCAAAGTAGTGTATTGTTAAATCAAGGTCAAATATGAAATTTTTCAAGTGCAAAATAATTTCTTGCACTTTTTTGAATTACCCAAGTGGAAAAATAGTGCAAAAATATTACATTTGTGTGAACTTTTTTGACCTAACTACGATGTAAATGAAGTATTATAACAGTTACTACTACCAACAAATAGACGTTGACGAAAACAAAGAAAAGAAAATGTCCTTGTGTAACTCAAAAATAATGTTATTTTAAAATAATGCTAACTGATTATAATGAAGATCATGGCTGCCCCAGACAAGGTTTTTCCTCATACTCATTAATGATTTTTATTCTCATGGGTGTGATTTGTGTGTCGCTGTTTGGGTGTGTGTGATAGGGACCGAATAGTATATCAATTAACAGGACAAAGGTCAAAAAAAAAAAAAAAACAGACTAGTAAAATGGCTCAGTAAAGTTGAACTCTACTATTCATGTTTTTGTTCATGTTTTGTAAATTTGAAATGAATTTCCAAAAATGCCAATTGATCCATTTCCATCCACTCTAATCATTTAAAAATGATTAAGGATCAAAAGTTGCTTGATTTACTGAAAAATGTTAAAGAAAAAAAAATAACTACACATTAATAAGTAGGTACATAAGTGTCTTGCTGTATGAGACTTAATAAGGTTTAATCCACTAATGCATTCATTTCATGCTCTTTTTCTCATCTCGTTTTTAGTATTACAAATTTTCCACCTCAAAGGATAAAGATTTATTGGTGAAATATATGTAGATTTTCAAATGCTATAAAAAAAAAAATTTATCAAATAAAAATTGCATAAAAGAGCTGGATGGAAAACCTATTTAATGATGTGTGCTTATTGAATGTGGAGATACTGTATGTACAAAAAGTCTTGTGACGACTAAATGGATATTAATGTGTACAACTTTTTTGGACAGACATATAATAGTATAATAGAACAGTCTTTACAGTTTTCTGTAGGATCATTATAACTGGAAAAAAGAATACTTGGTGCAATGATCTATACTATCTTTAAACAATAATATTATCACTGCAACTGCTAATATTAGATTACTATAATCAGTATCCTAATTTTGATTTATTTTATGTGGGTTCATTTGCCATAGCAGCATCATGTTCCTTTAGTATTGCCAAAACTGTGCATATACAATCCAAATACTCATATTTGGCATGGAATTGAAATTAGACCTCTAAAATAAGTCATGAATTTATCCCACAAATATCAGACAGGAATATCAGCTGGGCTTGATTATTTACAAGATGTAATAAATTTTATAGATTTTATAGAAATTCCAATCTAAAGAGCTAAATCGTCAGAATGACATTAATACTGCCAACGCTAAAAGGCATCATGGTAGTATGACTTTATCTCTCCTAACAGCATCTTGGCTGAGCCATAATAATCCACTTTCGCAAAAGAGCAAACATGAAAGCAGCTGAAGTGAGAAACATGTCTTTCACAGAAAGATTATTATTGTATTCCATTCGTTTCAGGGTTTCACTTACCTTGACTGTAATGAGATTGCTTGGCAGTGAACAATTTGAAAATGACAGCATATCTTATTTGTTTTGCCCTTATAATGCATGGTTTTGTTTTGCAGGATGAGAAGAATCAGGTTTTAACAACCAACATCTGGTTGCAACTGGTAAGCCCACTAGCTCACACAGATAGCAGATCTACAGTTACATTTTTAAGGAAGGTCATAATGATTGTACAACATATGTATTTAATAGAAAAGAACCCCAAGAATTTAGAGAAAGTTTTAATTTAGTTTAGGTTTTCTATTACTAACAAAGGGTCAGGGTATATAATGTACATCATGTGTCAGGACAGCAGTGCATAAAATCTTGCATATGCAGGTCAAGAGTTTCAATCATTGCTTAAACATCAGTGGGCTTAGGGGAAAGGGTGATTTCCGTAACTTTGATTGTGGCATGCTTTAATCACTGGTTTGAATATTTAAAACACTGCCAATCTTCATGGGACTTTCATCTACAACAGTCAGTCTAGTCTTACTGGCCCAGTTCTGCTGAGCCTGTGCCCAATGCAGCCTCATTTTTCTGTGAGACTGGGAAGGAACATGATTGCTGGCTTCTGTTGTTGTAATATTTTATGTCTTGTGGGATGCTCTCTTCACTGTAATGATAAAAATTAGTTATTTGCATTCTCCTCCAACCTCTTTCATTGACAGTGTTTCCACACACAGCCTCTAGGACCTGTGCAGCTCAGTTTTGTCACTCACAATGTAAGCCATATCTTAGGTGGATATATTCGGATATGTGTTTTGACTGTTACCTATTGATCTTTTTTTAATATATATAAATTGTAACATGAATTATTACATTTTGTGAACTAAAAGGAAAAAAATATGGATTTAGACAGTCTTTGTCCGAGCCTTAATGGCCAAGTATGAGCACTTACATTCAGAAAATTAAAGCTCAGTGTCCAAGATCAATTCTGATTACACCAGAAGGATCATGGTCTTGATTAATTGCATTCAAGAGGCTAAATTACATTACCTAATAACGAATGGACTCTCTTTGTGCACAGTTTTGCTCTCTAATGCTGACTTCTTTGTGCCTGACCCAGATAAGGTGCCAGTTGGGTTTACAGGTTTATTTTTATGCTTTTAACCTCCACATTGTACTGAAATTCATTGGTTGAGCTTCTCCATGCAAATGAGAATTGTGTTTTGATATTTTATTTGAGGTGATTTGGAACACTTAATTACTCATGCATGTACATGATTTGGTTTCAAACACACACCAGTATACATATACATAACCGCCACAGGCACAAAATGTGTTCATAGCTGCTGTTTTTTAATGATATAAATGCTTGACATTAATTACTTTATTATCAGTGGTTTCTCTGAATGTGCAAGGCACAAACAGGATTTTCGTACATTTAAAGTTTCCGGGCAAAATAATGCTAATATGACTGAGCTTCTATACTATTCTCTCTCTCTTTCACTCTTTTTCTTAACAGATGTCTTTTATCTCCATATTATTTCATAAGCAAAGCTTTCTTTTATATCAGCCTCTATAATAAATTTGTGCAGATGATCTTTTTTACATGACCCAATGAATTTGATTCCCTGTGAATATTTCTGGCTTGGGAAGTTTCTCTTGTCTTACTTTGTAAATATGGTTTATTTAAACCTGAGGGGTTTGTATTTCTTTCTCAAATGCCACAGTCACTGCTGCAATATGCCGGCTTAATTATCCATGTACCACTGCTATTTCCTGGCACTGCACTGACTCAGGATGCCATTTGCACGCAGTGTGGTTGCTACAGAAAAAACACTATAACTATTTAACCACTTTATTTCAACTATTTAAGTATATCATCACAAAATAGGAAATACACATGTGAGTTCTTGTGCCCATCATCACCCTGCATGATTAGATCAGAGGCTCTGCTCTTCCATCTAAACACCTGAACTTCTCAAGACCCCTTTTCCCAGCAGAAAACCAGATGCATAATATGTAATTAGTCACAAAATTAAAGACATTGACTTGGACCAGATCCGTCCTGGACTGATCTCTCAGTCTGATTACAGTTGATGAGCGTGGAGTAAGCTCATGTTTGAGGTCATGCTGCACATAATTTGGAGGTCTAATATGATCACCATAAGACCGGATGCTGATGCAGTGTTACGCTCACCTACACTGTTCTCAGTAAGCCTGCTCTTACCACCATACCATGATTCTGATTTCTCTTTTGTAAAATAGACATCAAATATGTAACCTTTACTTTGGAAAACTAAATCTGCCCAAATCATGAACTCCTCAAGGTAATGAATGGAACAAGAACATAAAGTGTATAGAGTTGTGTGCAGACTTTTCCTGTTTTATTTGATACCAAATATGAATATACTGATTGCTTTTTATATAATCATAGTTATAACCATTTTATTTATAATTGTTACCATTTTAATTATAACTGTTTGCCCCTTCAGTACTGGGTGGATTATTACCTGCAGTGGAACCTGAGTGACTACCCTGGAGTGTCCAATGTGAGGTTTCCTGATAATCAGATCTGGAGACCTGACATTCTCCTCTATAACAGGTAGACCTGCTTAGCTAGCTTAACTGTACTAAGGAAAATGGGCAACAACAACAACAAAAAAAAAAAACGAACATAAACACATGTTGTTTGTGTGATAACTGAAGGAGTAAGAATGTTGCCAGGAAGTTGGTAGCAAAAAATTCTACATCCACAAATGTAGGTAGGAAAGGCATTGTTTTTGCATGTGATCTTTGTTGCAAATCAGAAAATTATGCTTTTATGTCACAGAAAAGTGCTGTGTGTTTACTAAACCGTGATACTGTGTGTGTTTATATTTCATAGTGCTGATGAAAGGTTTGATGCCACTTTTCATACCAATGTGCTGGTCAACTCATCTGGCTACTGCCAATATCTCCCCCCAGGTAAGCTATAGCAGGTAATTTCTCTCATCTTTGAACTAAGCCTTCTTTTTCTTTGTTGCTTGTTTGATTTTCTCTCGGTTTGTCCTGTAGACACTTCGATCTTCAGGTGTGTCCTGAATCCTGTTCATACTGTGAGGGGGAAAAAAATTAAAAGAATACTGTATTGTTTTAGTTATTCAATATGTCTCCTGTGCATATCCCCCCTTTGAAGTTACACACAAATGTAAATATAAACAAGAATTATGTGCTTACAGTATATAACACAAATAGTGATATAATACATATAACTGTAATGAGCTTTAAAGTCAATAGTTTGTAAAACCACTGTTATTCATCAACACAGCCTAGACTCAAAGTTTTCTTGTAATTTCTTTAAGTTATTAGCAATCAGAATCATTCTTCAGGCTTCTTGAAGGACCTTCTAAAGATCTTCTGGCTGCCTTTTGTTTTTGGTCAAGATCATCCCGCACTGTTCAATAATTTTGGAGTCCATGTTTGGGGAGGCCAATCCATGACTGATAGTATTCCATTGTGGGTTTTTAGGGCCCAAGCACTATAGGGTGCGCAGGACACTCTTGTTTTCCTAAGGATAATTGTTTTTGGCATTTGGGGACCTTTATCATGCTTAAAAATTTTGCAGACATTTTGCAATCTGCTGTCATTAGGAAGCCTGAGAGTCTGGGCCCTGGGCGTGGCTCGGGGCTCTCACACAAGATTTTGCTGCATAGCTCATACACACTTGCACATATGCGATGGCGCAGGGTGGCGATGACGCATGGTGCTTGGGACTGCTCATCGTTGCGTGCAACTATATATATATACAGTATTTTTTATTTTTATTTATTTTTTTTTTTTTGGTCAAGGTATGCTTTGACTGCATTGGCAGTGTGTTTGAACTATTCTTCAAGACTACATTAAAAAACACAAGAAGGTCTGTCTATTTAGAGACACATAAATGATGAAATGGACGGTGGTTCAAGACTTTTGCACAGCGCTGTATTAAATAACAACAGCAACTGTGTCTAAATGCTTATTACTGCTGCACCCCTGCCGAGCCATACTGTCACCATGCCCAAATACATAGTGGAGAATATGCAGTTCCCTCATAAAACTAAAAAATACACTGCACTATGTTTGTGCCCAAATAAAGAAAAGGGTAGGCAATAACTATTATGCACTTTTAGGGAATAGAGAGTGTGATAACATATTAGGATAGGACTTATCTCATCTCTCCTAATTCCTATCTAAGAATATTACAGTCTGTACCTTGGCCTTTTGACTGTACATTGCACATCTAAGCCTTCTATGGTCATGCGAGAGCACTGAATGTAGAAATGCTTGCATATCAGTAATGCATGATGGGATGCATGCAAATGATTAGCAGTAGTAGTGGATCGCCCCGCCCTGAGAGATCGGAATCCTTTATGGCATTGG
The DNA here is from genome assembly GCA_011419295.1 of Clarias macrocephalus. Lineage (NCBI taxonomy): Eukaryota > Metazoa > Chordata > Actinopteri > Siluriformes > Clariidae > Clarias > Clarias macrocephalus. Next base: position 74,676 of record JAAGKR010000933.1, read on the forward strand.
TAAAGCATTGTGAAAAAAAAGCGCCTCATAGAAAGAGGAAAGAAGACAAGCGTGAAGCACTATGCAGATGGTCAGTGTTTGGGAACAAATAAAATTCATAAGCATTCGTCTTCTAAAGCTGGTGACTGTGAATGTGGCATTTAATAATAAAATTGAATGCAGTTATGATTCCGGTGCATGTTCATGGTTTGACTGGCAAACTATTAACTGCTGGCAACGTATCCTGTGTTTAGATGGTATTTTAACAACAAAATGTCATGTCTATATTTAAAAAATTAAGTAGTATCAGGAAGGGTGCCAATAATGGTATGATACCTGATTTTAACTCTTCTTTATTTATTTTCCTTATATTTATTGTACAATTCTATAGTTCTAATGGGTCGGCATGGTGGCGTAGTGGTTGGGAGTGTGCACTGTAAAAAATAAACGTAAATTTTACGGTAAAAAACTGGCAGTTGTGGTTGCCAGAATTTTACCGTAAAAAAAATACGTTATTGCACTGTAAAAAAATAAAGCTTAAATTTTACGGTAAAAATACGGCAGCTGTGGTTGGCAGAAGTTTACCGTGAAAAATATGGTAGCAATGTTTTTAGGTTATACAGAATTGCACTCATTTTATGGATTTCAATAGTTTTTTTTTTTTTTTAAGCCTGGCCGGGAATCGAACCCAGACCCTGGCAGTGCAAGGCAACTGTGCTAACCACTACACTACTGTGCTTGCTACACAAATGTGGTCGTTGTTGGAGTGCAAGTCGTGCGGGGGACGCGGGGAAACCGAGGAAGTTCAACAATGACAACAATTGCATAGCAAACAATTAAACAATTAAAATTCATAGAACATACAGTACAATGAGTGTAATCCTGTACAACCAAAAATGTTGCTACCTTTTTTTTATGGTAAACTTCTGGCAACCACAGCTGCCGGTTTTTTACCGTAAAATTTACAATTTATTTTTTACAGTGTGGCCTTGCACCTCTCCCGTCTGTATTTGAGACCCGCCTCGGGTCTGTGTGCATGGAGTTTGCATGTTCTCACTGTACCTGGTGGGTTTCCTCGCACAGTCCGAATTGTTGTTCCCAACATGTGTGCCCAGTAATAGATTCTACCCTGCCTTGTGCTCTACTGTATGTCTCCTGGGAAAGGCTCCAGCCCCCCCACAAAACTATAAACAGGATAACGCAGTATAAACTATGAGTGTGTATATTTTATATATATATATTTATTTGTTCTTTTTATTTGCAGGAATTTTTAAGAGCACCTGTTACATTGATGTGCGCTGGTTCCCATTCGATGTTCAACGGTGTGATTTGAAGTTTGGATCGTGGACATATGGAGGCTGGTCTCTGGATCTGCAGATGGTGGAAGCAGATATAACAGGCTATATAGCCAATGGAGAGTGGGATTTAGTGGGTAGGTTTATACAGAAGGATACATTATTTATATATACTGTACAGTATATATACAGTATTTATATGTGTGTGTGTGTGTGTGTGTGTGTGTGTGTGTGTGTGTGTGTGTGTGTGTGTGTGTGTATAGAAACTAAGGAACTTATGGAGCTAAACTATTCATTTTCTTAATATTTCATTAAAGAAAAATTCTCTGATGCAGTCGCAAGTTTTTCTCTCAGTGACGATCCAGATAATGTCATTTTTGTATATTGTTTGAAAATAAGCAAGCAGTTTGTTTTACTATGATCTATGGAGCTGTGTCTGTAGAATAATTTAAAAATAGTTAAACATTCTGACGAGCACGTAGTAGTCTACAAGGAGCTAGAGATGAAGTAGCTATCTAGAAATTTGCATTTGGCAGAATGAATTTGCATTTTGTTATTCATGCAACAGGTGCTACAAGTCAAGGCATACAACTATGCATTGAAATAGAAAATAAGACAAAAATGTTTTTTTTTATGTAGTTTGTTTTAACATCATTAGAAGTCATCCCACAATAAATATTGCTTACTGTTCAAGAAAAATCATATACAATTTTAAAGTTTTAACCACTGTTATTAAAAAAAAAAAAAAGTTAATGGCAGAGTAATGACTATTGGAATATTGCTTCATGGTCAGTTAAGAGATAAAGTACACCTATTTCTTTAGGGAAATCAGGGAGGATATGAGGGAGGGAAAATGAACAAGTGCCCTGAGTCAATGGGCCATAGACCATCCCGTAATTGAAATTCATCTCGAGATACTAGCATCCACTAGAAGAAATGGGATTATTCCTCTTTTATATTGTTTTTGTGATGGTTCGAGTGGTGTGTTGATGTATTTTGCTGAGAGAACAAGTAACTGTGGGGTTTAAAACTTATTTTCCACTGAGAGTATGAGTGGGCAAGTACAGTAATGGGCATCTAATGTTCTGCCGTCTATTAATTTAGATCCTTAAAATCTGATACCCAGTGTGTTAGTATGTGACAGATGCAGTAGTTCTGCTTTTTTACTGAAAGTTTAAACTCATCTTAGAGGTTCCTGGACGGAGGAATGAGAGGTTTTATGACTGCTGTAAGGAGCCGTACCCTGACGTTACCTTTACGTTAGTGATGAGGAGGAGAACGCTGTACTACGGCCTGAACCTGCTCATCCCCTGTGTGCTCATCTCCACCCTCGCACTTCTGGTGTTCCTGCTGCCTGCTGACTCAGGGGAAAAGATCTCCTTGGGTAACACACACGCATATTATGTCTGTAGATGTCTAATGTGCATAGAACGCTATCAAAACACATGGTTATGTATAGGATTTATATATATATATACTGTATATAAGATCCAAATCAATCAGGTTCAGTAGTGAATAAGAGTGGAGGTGAGGTTTTGGCTTGCTTGTTTACAGTATGACTTTTAATATATACAGTTTGTGTAAGGCTAAAGGTTAGCCTTACACAAAGGCTTTTTTACCTTTAGCCATACCTTATGCAATAATTAGTATTTCGTTTCGTTATGCAATAATTAGTACCTAATTTTTTTTTTCTAAAAATGAAAATATTTGGAACTTACAAATGGTGACAAATGATAGTAATGTAAAAACTGAATCATAAACATGGCATTTATAAATAAATTTTAGAGCTGTGTGACTTTTGAAAAAGTTCTTTAAAACAAGAATAATGCGTGGTAAGAGTCATAAATGACATTTTATATTTTTTTAACTGAGTTCAGATTCCATAACTTCTGGAGTGTTTATAGTTATGGGGTATGTGGTATCATCATAATCATGCGAAGGGTGTTCCCATAACGGTGAGAGCCGTGTTTAATGGTTTTATATGCAGAATCTCAATGTGTACTGTGTTTATTTATATTATTATATATCATGGTATTGCTATTTTAAAGTCAAGACTCCCAGTCCCAAGACTTTGGATGTTCATTTACCAATGTAAATTCAGCCTGTGAAGGTAATGTTCATGATAAATAATGCATTAAAGCATGTACAGTATATAAGATGGCATGCAGTATTGTGTTTTTGCCTTCCAATATTGCAGCCTGACGCTCTGATTTCTGGCAAAAGCGATGTTTTCATTTTATGCCACAATCATCATGTGCTCACAGTGGCTTAACTGCATTATGTGTAAATGTTGTGCTTTAGAGTGATTTGCAATTTAATGGGTACAGATGTCTCAAGGTTGAAGGGGAGGGGGAGGAGAAATTCAGCTCGTAAATCAGCAGCTGGGAATGAACTCACTAGATGGTACATAGTCTGTGCGGAGGGGGAAGTGACAGAGTAAAAATATTTTTTTTATCTATGTTATTTCAGTGAAGGAGTTGTATTGCATTTTTTTGTGTGTGTTTAACAGTTAGCTATTATGACTGCATGTGGATTGGAATTACTACTACTATTTGATGACCAGGATAAAAGAAAAAAAAAAGTTTAATGATCTTTATTGGTTTAGTGAACCCTTTTATCCTTAATTTACTGTATTTTCCTTAGATAGATATAGAATATACAGGTACACTGTGTGTGTGTGTGTGTGTGTGTGTGTGTGTGTGTGTGTGTGTGTGTGTGTGTGTGTGTGTGTGTGTGTGTGAGTGAGAGAGAGAGAGAGAGAGCGTTAAAGAGAGACAGAGAGTATTCATTTGTATTTGACCTTGTTGTCTTGCAACAGATTATCTTGTAAATGAGCTCAAATCACACCATCAGTTTTATCACTTGGACTTCTGGAGGATTATTGACTTCACTGAATTTATTAAAGATCCTTTCAATAGAAGCTCAGCCTTGGCACTCTGATAGGTTAAATATATGAGGTGTTTGATGCGTTCGAAACATATCAGAACCGGTGTTGTTAAATACAGAGTTAATTTTCTGTTTCAGTGCATCGATGGTTCTGGGCCGATTCCTGACTCTATGTGTTAGGTCTGGTCTATTCTATCTTCTGTTCTTAGTTTTAAAGCAATCTTGGGTCTGTAATAAAAAGACAAATATAAAATTTCATCCAAGGACAATCCAGACTGTCAGATCTTACTGTAGTTACAATTCTGCAATCCTATTTTTTAGGAATCACTGTGTTGCTGTCTCTGACTGTCTTCATGCTTCTGGTGGCTGAAATCATGCCAGCGACATCAGATTCAGTGCCTCTGATTGGTGAGTAAACTAGTCCAATAGATGCTCACTTAAACAGTTGGAGATGTGGAAATTAAAGTGACAGAGAAAGTGGACAGCTTTTTTAGTCTCTTTTATTGAACAGCATGACTCCTCAGTGGCCTCATCTGTCATCTCAAACACAGAAAGTAGCCTCTATGGGCCCTTTGTTAAAGATATACATTCAGATAAACATTCAGCCACTCTGATAAAGACATGTAGCCATTACCCTTTGAGAGACTTGATGAACTGAAATGACTTTCTAGTAGAGACAGTTTGATTGCTTTTCAAGTTCAGAATTTTCAATTATTACCATATTTTCAGTGTCCAAGGACTTCCCTGTGATCAGATAATTCAGTGACCTTTTCATTTACTCTGTGGCATGTTTATTTACAAATGCATAAATAAGATAACCAGTAAGACTGAAGTGTGTTAAAAGAAAGGTGCTTTGTCCAGGGTGAATTCCCAGGATAGACTCTAAACCCAAAATCTACTAAACCATAACCAGAATAAAACACTTAATACAGAAGAAGTGATGAAATTCCATGAAATGGTAGCACATGGCCGTACTGTACCATTATTCCACTCCATGGACAGGGTTACCCAATTTCTCAGTCTCAATCACTTTAGATTGACTTTCGAGATTCTTCATTCTTCCCTTAATTTTTTGTTCTTTCATTTTAGGAGTGCTAAAACAATGTGTGTGTGTGTGTGTGTGTGTGTGTGTGTGTGTGTGTGTGTGTGTGTGTGTGTGTGCGTGTGTGTGCACTCTAGCTCAGTATTTTGCCACCACTATGGTGATTGTTGGGCTTTCAGTCATTGCTACAGTGCTTGTGCTACAGTACCATCACCATGACCCAGATGGTAGCAAGATGCCAAAGTGGGTATGTATTTTTTTTATTACTTTTTTCCTAACTTCCTGTCTCTATCACACATACTGCACTGTACTGACTCAAAGTTACCCTGTACCCTGATTTATCATTAGCCTGTACTGATTTATAGTTAGCCTGTACTGATTCAGGGTTAAAATGTACTGACTTATGGTTACAACATACTGATTTATAGTTACCCTGTACTGATTCAGAGTTACCTTGTGCTAAATCAAGGGTTATCTTGTACTTATTTATATAAAGATAAACTGTATTGTTTCAGGGTTACTTTGAACTGATTTAAAGTTACCTTGTAATGATAGATCAGCCCTGATCCCTTGGCTTGCTCATCAGGGACAATCTCATTATCTAGACACATTTTTCTTAAACATATATATGTTTCCATAAGTCTTCTTTTCATTTTCTTTTAATTTCTGTGAAGCTGCTTTGAGACAATGACCATTGTTAAAAGCGCTATAGAAATAAAATTGAATTGAAAAATTGAATTGAATTCACTGATTCACAATTAATTTTTACTGATTCAAAGTTATCCTGTATTGATTCAGGGTTATGTTGTACTAAGAGTATAATAGTACTAATACTAATATACTACTGGAGTTACCTTGTACTGTTTCAGATTTACCCTGTACTGATTTAGATGTATCCTGTATTGATTCATAGTTACAAGTACTGATTCAGAGTTACCCTGTATTGATTCAGAGTTCCTGTGTACTGATACAGGGTTATGCTGTACTGATTCAAAATGACTCTGTATTGGAAAGCCCATAACACTTGTACTTATTCAGAATTATCCTCTTCTCATGCAGAGTTACATGTTTTGAATTAGCAAGTATTGATGAGCATGTATTGAATCAATACAATATTTAAATACAACTCAATACATATTTATCATGTATTGATTCAGATACACAGAGTCGAGCCTTAATGAAGCCTTAATT
>JAAGKR010000933.1:81088-99593 GCA_011419295.1 Clarias macrocephalus
ATTGTTGGGCTTTCAGTCATTGCTACAGTGCTTGTGCTACAGTACCATCACCATGACCCAGATGGTAGCAAGATGCCAAAGTGGGTATGTATTTTTTTATTACTTTTTTCCTAACTTCCTGTCTCTATCACACATACTGCACTGTACTGACTCAAAGTTACCCTGTACCCTGATTTATCATTAGCCTGTACTGATTTATAATTAGCCTGTACTGATTTATAGTTAGCCTGTACTGATTCAGGGTTAAAATGTACTGACTTATGGTTACATCATACTGATTTATAGTTACCCTGTACTGATTCACTGAGTTACCTTGTGCTAAATCAAGGGTTATCTTGTACTTATTTATATACAGATAAACTATTGTTTCAGGGTTACTTTGAACTGATTTAAAGTTACCTTGTAATGATCAACCCTGATTCACTGATTCACAATTAATTTGTACTGATTCAAAGTTATCCTGTATTGATTCAGGGTTATGTTGTACTAAGAGTATAATAGTACTAATACTAATATACTACTGGAGTTACCTTGTACTGTTTCAGATTTACCCTGTACTGATTTAGATGTATCCTGTATTGATTCATAGTTACAAGTACTGATTCAGAGTTACCCTGTATTGATTCAGAGTTCCTGTGTACTGATAGAGGGTTATGCTGTACTGATTCAAAATGACTCTGTATTGGAAAGCCCATAACACTTGTACTTATTCAGAATTATCCTCTTCTCATGCAGAGTTACATGTTTTGAATTAGCAAGTATTGATGAGCATGTATTGAATCAATACAATATTTAAATACAACTCAATACATATTTATCATGTATTGATTCAGATACACAGAGTCGAGCCTTAATGAAGCCTTAATTATTTTTTTTTAGCTCAGAACCAAATGTATAGTTACAATAATCCCAGGATTTTTTTTATCCCGTTTTACTGGATTTATAATACAGTAAGTCCACAATACTACCATTACACAATTAAGCTGCTTAATAGCATAGTTAATCTACATTATGTTTGACTATCGGAAAATCTGAAATAACTTTGAGTGAATTATTTGTTAACTAAAATAGTGTTTGTGATGCCTTGCTTGATCCACTTCCTGTGTTACCATGCTGTTGTGTGTAGACACGTGTGGTGCTGCTGAACTGGTGCGCTTGGTTCCTGCGTATGCGACGCCCAGGTGAACATCACGTCCACTCGTCCTGCAACAATAAACCGCTTCAAAGAGGCAGCATATCCAGTGTGGAGCTATGTGTTGACCAGGGGACTTTGCAGTCCCCGAACATCAACACACTCTACATCGGCTTCAGAGGCACGGAGGGAGTTCACTGCTCCAGCTCAGCCGAGTCAACTCTGATTTGTGGTCGCCTCATTCAAGCCAATGAGGAGGAGGTGTTGCTGCCGGGGACCACGGAGGCACCGTTAGGGACCAGGGCCGGAGACAGCAACACCAGAGGAGGGTCTGCAGTGACCGATTTAGCAAAGATTCTAGAGGAAGTGAGGTATATCACAAGGAGATTTCGAAACCGAGATGAAGATGCAAACGTATGCAATGAGTGGAAGTTTGCAGCAGCAGTTATTGATCGTATGTGTCTAATGGCTTTCTCGTTCTTCACAATACTCTGCACGTTCGGCATTCTTATGTCTGCTCCTAACTTTGTAGAAGCGATCTCTAAAGATTTCTTTAGTTAAACGAGCCATGTACACTCACATAAACATACATACTACTATATTTCTGTTACTGCTACAACGTGACATGAGAACTTGGTAAAAGTGTTTTTTGTGACCTGTAAATTTTTTTATATGATTGGAAAAAGTAATATGTAAAAAAGTACAATGAACACGAAGAGATTTTGGGATAGGCTGTGTATCCACAGCAATAAAACTGTTACTGAAGAAAACTGAATGAATTATGTTACAGCACTAATTAAAGACCATAACTTTTACACTTGGATCACTGTAATTATAAGGCTGAGACAGACATGAGAAAAATTGCAGATTTATTACAGAACTACAGTAGATGTGCCGTGACTTCGACTTGGAATGAACTTTTTATGTGTTACCATAAAGTGCGCAGAAAGAAGGTGTTTAATAAGTAGATTTCAATTGCACACTCATGAGTGTGTATAAAAAATGTACAGCTACCATCTGTTGAATGTTGTAATGAAATAATGATTTTTTAAGGTTAATTTTTTTTTTAGGAGACAAGGGTGTTTCCCATTTAAATTTCAAAGTAGCATATCTTCTCTTCCCGTGGGCCGACTGCGATGAAACAAAGCCCATATGTTACCTCAAGCTCGGCCAAATACACTTGTGAAAACCCCATTACAATTCGATCAGTAGTTTTTACGTGATGCGTTTACAACCAAACAAACAAATTATTTTTTTGCAATATCTTTAATGTACAAACATGCCAACTTTTCAGTTTTAATATATCTATAAATAATATAATATAGATTTAGAGAGAAATTTGTACACAAAACTGCACTCATACTTTAATTAAACATATGCATGCACACTCACACTATGGATGTGGTAAACAGTGATTAGATTGAAAAAGCTTAATACTAAATACTAATATTAAATATTAAAATATCATAGTGTTATAAAAGAGATCTCTTGCTGTTCAATACTGATCCCGTTGTGTTTTTTTATAGGTTTGTGAGTCCTAAGGTAGATTTAATAATGGTGGAAATCGCTAGCATTCATCATCCTGTCGGGCCATAAACTGTGTCCCTGTTATGTATTTACTGTATGCAAGTTCACATGCATTTTAAGGTTTAAGCACTCCTAAACAGAGCAGAAATTAACTTTGACTGTCTTTAGATACAGTACATGCCATTTCCATTATTTATAAAGGACTTCAATAGGGATTTGCCATATGCAGGTACGGTCAAAAGTTATTGAATGACTGGAGGCTGATTTTATTACATTTATTGAAACAGATCAGTCAAAACTGATATATATTAGTGATTAAAGAAGATCTTTTGGATTTAAGGATACATGCACTCTCCGATTCTAAAGGGGTGCTAAATAGCTGAGGCATTTCTTTGGTGAACCAGATATTAAACTGTATGTTACTGTAAACCTAGACAACTGTGATCTACAGTATAAGACAAAAATGTTGTTTTGTTTTTGTTTTTTACATGGTTACATGGGATGTTTAAAAGTATGTGACACACATATGCACACAAAGGTATAAATACTATATACTATACGGACACTTTCCACTTGTGTTTTGTATTTAAAGTATGCCATCTTTTTAGCACTGTGTATTTATGAACAAAATAATGAAATGATTTATTAAATCATGTGTGTCCACAAATTCAAACTGGCAAAGAAGAAAAATTAATCTCAGCTCAGCTATCAGAGACTGTGATGAGAATATTCACTAATGTATACGGAAAGTCTATTAATACAGTATTTGACTGTAAAAACTTTAAATATAACATCCCTATTCTAAAGGCATGTTATATATTTGTGATGTGATATTATATTCATAATTTTTCCTGTTGTTAGATAAATACTAATGTTTTTAATACTCCTATGGTTAAAACTGTTTATTAGACTCACGTATGAAAAATTTAATAAATAGAAGTTCCTATAAAGCTTGACAGATTCAATGTTATTACTAACCTGAAGCTAAAATTAGTTTAAACCTTATATATCTCGAATATAGTCTGCTATCCTCTTTCTTTTTCGCACTTCATGCATTTACAGGTTTTGTGTGCCCTTTGCAAATAAATGTATTTTTCTAAATGTCAGAATGCTTGTTCCTGTGAACCCTTATATTTCTTGTGTTACAAAGCTTTGCTAAAATGTCATGCCTTTTTCACTATGGGGTAAACTTAATATTCTTGTGTGTGACTATATTTCCTATGTCTTTGGTACTCATGTATAGTAGTGTGGCAGCGTGGAGACCTGGAGAATCTGAATCAGCGCATGCTTATGAAGACCTCTTGCTCAGGTATTCATCTCATCCACTGATCGTCTTATTTAATAATGCCGGAGTCACTGAGGAGCGACCTCTACCTGTCACCCTGCCTCTGTTACCATACCTCTAAGCACAACAGGACAGATAGACACTCAGCAAGCAAAGCACATGATTCGAAGATGCCTTTATCACCAATAGTGTCAAAGAGGTAACAGAAACAGCCTTATCAGTCTTATTGCAGCTTTATATCCAGAAGCATAAGGTCACATTGCAATCAGCCTTATAATTTGTATTTCAAAAAATATACAATATATGTTTTTAGTCATGTTGAGACACAGTGATGAGAAAGTAATAACAAATTTACAGCATGTTAAAGTCGGACTATAGAGAGCCTTTCCATGTTCTGCAATATTTGATGCATCCGAAATATATATTATGTAAAAAAAAAAAAAAAGTCATTACTGTGGAAAAAGTATGTAATAACTGACTTAAATGTAATTATTAGCAGATAACTACATAGCAGGTCTACGGGCCTAGTGTAAATTTGTAGTAAATAAGGACTTGTATGTGTAACAGTAGAAATTCTGAAAATATTTTAGTTAACAGACTGCTGATATCTCAGATTGTTCAGTTCACTAGAAATAAAGTATAACAATTATTTGCAGATAAATAACAAGGCATCATTCAAGAGAATCATGCTGCCACCATGTGGTCAACAAACACCAGATAGGAAGGCCATCAGGTTTAAAAACACAATGAAACTTAGTGGAATCCAGGTCCTTCTTTGGTTACACACACACACACACACACACACACATCTACCATTTATTACACATTATTATCTTAATGTAATGAAGTGTATCATGCCATTGAACACACACAAAAAAAGGGGGTCACCACCTTTGTTAGAGATCTTCGTCTGTAGTTTCACCATCTTCTGTTCTGCTGGATGAGCTCGGTGTTCTGTCTGATTCTCCTCCCAAAAACTTGACACTTTTTTTCAACTTCTGTGTAATGTAGAAAACAAGAGCCTGAGTCACTGTGGATAAACAGCACCCTGACATTTTTGTTTGCCCACATTGAGACATGTGCGAAAACATGGTATTGGTGCTAAAAAAATGTCTCATTAAAGTAAAAAAAGTGAATTTTCAGATTATATAACACTATTTTTCATAATACTTAATGCTGCTTTTCTCCCGATTCATGCTTCGTTTTTTGTAAATATGCATACACATTAATTTTTTTTTGTCAGATAAAAAGGAATAGATTTGCTAAATACAATTTCATACCCTTCTACAGTATGTAGTGCCCGTAACGTTTTTAAATTAAATCTTTCAATTGTCTTACTGTAATTGTCATTCAGATGAAACTTGGCCAATTTAGATTTTACATGAAAAGTTATAAACCTGATAAAGTATATTATTCTAAAATGCTAAATTGTTGCATCATGAATTTGACAGGGTTACAGACATTATGGATTTTCTGGAGCCATCATCCTAAAAGAGACCTCTCTCATCGACCGAAATATGTCACTGCATGTTATCAATCAGTATTATTATTATTATTTTTTTTAGGTTTATAGTGAGACCTATCTACAACTACCTTTAATTTATCTCAGCTTTAACTTGTGACATTAATAATGGAGACATAACAGGTTTGACCCTGAAAATTTTCTGTTTTTCTGTTTTGAACTTAAAATAATAAAAAAAAAAAATCTGGAAGTGTTTTCGACATGGAATAGTCAAACTGGTTGCCTACAGATGGCGTATAGTCTGTGCCCCGACCTTAAAGATCATGTAGATGCTATGTATGTTATAATGATGAATATCCTCTCACCCTGTGCTGTTTACCTGCTTACCAGCTCCTCCTCGTGGATAGCGTGTAATACCATCTCGCCTTTGCTCGTTCCTCGCCCAGTCCTCTTCCCACAGTTCACGTCTATATTCAGATTCCTGTGCTGTGATCCTCTCATAGATCTTTTGATTGTCATGAGTCACCTGCAGTAGCTCGGCTCTCCTTCGCTCAGAGTTCAGACTGAAGAAACAACATCGGCACTAACAAACTTTGTTAAAAGAACTTAAAAGCATTTTCAGAACTCTTGCTTGTAATTCTTTACCCAGTGCAAGACTTTCTGAACATTCAGTGAACACTGTTTTCCAAAATTCTTTTTATTTAAAAATATATTTTTTATTATTTAATATAATTGTTAAATTCTATAATGTAGCAAATGCTTAGATTCACTATTACAAAATGGTTACAGTTAAATCTTAACCTAACATGAAAATAAACTGGAGATTAGTTTACTCGGTCTTTAATGCTACATTGTGCAACAGTTGAAGAAAGAAAAATATAAAACCAACAAGTGATTACTCCATTAAATACCGGGCCTGGCTTGGGGGGGAGAAAAAGCAAACATTAATTACATGCCTCAGTTGCCTTTATTTTTTTTGGTCGAGATCTCTTATTGATGACGGGAGAGCCAGACCACTCCATAAAGTCTTCTGAAAAACATCCTCAAGTCTTTCACTGGATTTAATGGAACTCTGTGGAGGCCAGTTCATGTGAAAATGATTCACCATGCTCCCAGAGTCACTCATGCCATTGTCTTCCTTGAATATGCCCATGCCATCAGGGAAGAAAAGCTCTATTGCTAGTATAACCTGCACTGTAAAAAATAAACATAAATTTTACGGTAAAAAAAAACCGGCAGTTGTGGTTGCCAGAATTTTACCGTAAAAAATATGTTATTGCACTGTAAAAAAAATTAAGCGTAAATTTTAAGGTAAAAATACGGCAGCTGTGGTTGCCAGAAGTTTACCGTGAAAAATATGGTAGTAATGTTTTTAGGTTGTACGGAATTGCACTCATTTTACGGATTTCAATTGTTTTTTTGTTTTTTTTCAATCCTGGCCAGGAATCAAATCCAGACCCTGGTGGTGTAAAGCGATGGTGATAACCACTACACTACTGTGCTTACTACACGAATGTTGTCGTTGTTGGAGTGCAAGTCGTGCGGGGGACGCGAGGAAACCGAGGAAGTCCAACAACGACAACAGTTGCGCAGCAAACGCAGTAGTGTAGTGGTTATCACCATCACTTTGTACCACCAGGATCTGGGTTTGATTCCTGGCCAGGCTAAAAAAAAAAAAGAAACAATTAAAATCCATACAATATACATTGTAATCCTTTACAACCAAAAATGTTGCTACCATATTTTTTACGGTAAACTTCTGGCAACCACAGCTGCCGTTTTTTTACCGTAAAATTTACGGCTTATTCTTTTACAGTGCAATAACGTATTTTTTACGGTAAAATTCTGGCAACCAAAGCTGCTGGTTTTTTACCGTAAAATTTACAATTGATTTTTTACAGTGTGGTCTATTGCTGGTATGGCCAGATCATAACACTGCCTCCAGAAGCTTGTACAGTGGGCACATATATTGCATGATGGGTGCATCACTTCATGTGCTTCCCTTCTTACCCTGATGTACCTATCACTCTGGAATAGTGTCAGTCTGGATTCATCAGACCACATGCCTTTTTTTCCATTGCTCTAAAGTTCACAGCTACAAATCTTCCTATTAAATTAAAGTCCCAATCCTGTGAATTCTTATCAAAGTGTGTGTAGCAGAACAGCCAGAGCAACACAGCCCTCCATACACAGGGGCCAGCAAACAAAGAGCCCAAGGCCACCAAAATGGCCACCAAAATGGCCTCCAAAATTCCCCAGATCGAATCAAGCAGCAATGGGCCCCACCCAACAACCCACAGCACACAATGCATCTGCTGCCAACATCCTGGAGCCAGGCACCGCAGCACACCCCCAGAGGCCCCTCTAGACCCATGCCCTGAGGGGCCAGAACTGCCCCAGTGGCACAAGGAGAACCCAAAATCTAGGTGTTTTTTGATGTTATGGGTGATCAGTGAATTATTACATATTATTGCATAAGGGCCTGTATAGCAAGACCTTTGCTGTCAAAAAAAAATGCAAAGGTTAGAATTGTACAGGTTTAACTAGACACTGGGGAATGTGCATCTCAGTAATTCATGAGCACCCTGCCAAAGAAACATTAACAATTTACACCTACAGCTCAGAGGTGAAATAACCCACATAAAACATGATGTAAACAAAGCTTTAACCAAGGCACCCTTACAAGTTCTGTAGGGCAAACATATACACCTACACATACAATTATTAGCCTGTTTAAAATAATAATGAGCTAGCAGCTAAATAGCTTTGTTTCAAAAATGCTTCCATAAAAATCAAAGTAAAAAAATAGCATCAATGCCTGTTATTTTCAGAGAATTTGTGTTTAGTTTTTTTTTAGCTGAAAGGAATGCTATTTTGATCAGGAACTCTGATTGACCCTGGCAATCTGGTGCTTTTAAAAACAAACAAACAAACAAAAAACAATGAAAATCCAAAACAGAAAGTTAACTGCAAAACAATTCATAGTAAATACAATACTGAACAGAGGAATAATAAATATTGTCTAGCAAAGGCATTTAAGTATAGATGTAGCGACCAAGGAAATATAATTAAAGTGCTAATTATACATTGAGGAAGTTCATAATTATTCTTAGTAATATCTGTAATATTTATGGCTATATAAATTTACTGATGTTTACGACACCATTAAAAATCGAACACAACCTTATCACAGCTAAATGTAAGAATTTTACCATGATACAGTTTGCAAAGTACATCAGTAAATGTTAGTATTTCTGTTGATTGTAGAGATTAGCTAATGTCACATAGTAAAAAAAATCCCTCAATTAAAAAAAAAAACTGTTCTCATAAATTAATGTACCATCATGTGTAAAAGTTAGTGCAACCTCTTTTAATCCTATGTATTTTTTTTTTTGTGTGTGTAAAAGCATAATAAAATTTTTTTGATTGTTGCTGGTTTTGATATTAGGCAAATACAACCTCAGACAAACAACAACATATAGCTTTTTTCACCATGCTATTATTTATTCATTTATTTACATAAATGAAAACCTTTTTTTTTTTCACCAGTTTATTCCAGTTCTAATGTAGGACTAATATTATTAATAATAACAGTATTTAAATGGCAAAACTGTTCATTACACACACAGAAATTCTACTTACCTATGCTCTGGATAGAAGTTCCTGTGGTCTACGCGCCCTTTAGAATGCTGAATATCAGCTAGTTTGGATGCCAGGAGACAGTTATCTCTGTCAATGATGGCTTGCCTCTCCTCTTGAACCTTATACAAAAAGAGCGATGTTATATTGAAGCCAAACGTAACATAATTAAGGCTTTTTTTTTCTGGTTGATGAAAATATATTAGTACATTTTAGGTCTTTTTTTTTTGTTAGAAATTATGTTCATACTCATATTATAATATAATAAAGTATGGTGGTGTAGTGGTTAGCACTGACACCTTGCACCTTCAGGGTCCGGGTTCGATTCCCGTCTGCAGATTAGGCTAATTGTCGTTCCCAAATTGACTGTAGTGTATGAATGAGTGTGTGTATGTGTGTGTGCCCTGCAATAGATGAGCACCCCGTCCAGGGTGTACCCCCTCTATATATATATATATACAGTATGTATATACTATTAACTGTTCTCTTTTTTGCCGTTTTTAATATGGATATGCCACACTATGTTTACGTACCTGTGCCTTTTTCAGCTTTACTTGAATGTGTGTTGGCGTTCGGATCCCTTTGGTGTCTACTATGGGTTGGGCTTCCCTGACCTCATGGACAAATAACATTTTTGTATTTAGATCAGTGCTGATGATGTACAACAGTAAGCTGCTAAAACACTTAAATAAAAAATAAAAAAACTTAGTCAATGAACATCAAAATCATCTAGTGTTTGGAATGTAACATTACTCATTCACAACACAATTCCACCTTTAACAGGGACACAAAAACTGTTACACAACTTTAATAGTAAAGCATGTTTAGATGGGGAGGATTTTTATTTTAGGTCATTTGTTGGTGGCATCATGAATTAATAATTAACCAAATTCATTAATAAATCATTCATACTGTAGACAACGCGATTCTAGAGCATGGTAATAATGAAGTCTGTTTATTATTATTATTTTTAAATTAGTTGTAAGTGTAGTAGGCACAAAATACCTATATATAAGAATATTAGTCTGACTGTCGTGACATTGGGTAATTAGTGAGAATTAAATGTTTATGAGCTTTGTGAAGTCATTTGATAATCACTGGGCATTTCATTCACAGTCACATACTGTATAACACACTTCCATAATATATTACAATACAAAGTCTCTTCGCACCACAATTCCAAATCCTATATAAATACATAAAATAAAATAAAAAATGAAAATCAAGAATAGTAGAAATGTGGCATGTTTGTTTAGTGCATTTATAATACATCCAAACATGAATATTTGCTTTTTGGATTGCATAAACGTGGTTACATACCTTTCTTCGATGCTCATTATAGTGCTCCTGGTCCCATTTCTTCTGCAGGTATTTATTAGTTGCAGGTTTGAGTGGCTGGTAAGCTTTATGCATGCCTGATACAGTTACAAAATCCTTTATGCTTTTCCTTCTCCTCCTTCTTTCTTTTTTTTATTATTGTTTTGTGAAATTGTGAGTTAAAAGGTTATCCAGTAGCAGTATTCAGTGTGTGACTGTAATGTGGGAGACTGTAATGGCCCTGCAGTGTCTGCTATGTGTGTGTGTGTGTGTGCTTATGTGATGGATGTCCTTTAGAGCACAGGCCAATCGACCTGTAACAGACTCGGCGTGTGAGTGAGAGGGGATCAGATGTCAATGAATTATTAGTGTTCACTCGCAGGACCTCAGACCTGGTCTTAGAGCAAGGACGAGATGAACTGTACGGGTCTCTTTAAGTTGATAAACCTTAATCGTTCCTATAATTAATTCTCATTCAAAGGGATGCCAACTGTAAATAATTTAAAATCAATTAAAAAGAAAATCTATTTTAAAATAGGCCGTTATTTAAAATAATAAAATGCTTAATTGGTGAAGAATGAGATCCAGCTTTCTATGTTTTTTGTTTTCTAAGGAAGAGTCTTCAGAATCTAATCTGTCTTGTTCCACTACATTAAATGTAGCGACATGTCGTTCATTAATAAGTTAAACACTAAATAATGTGAAGTATAAAGTGAATAAAACACATTAGGTCAAGCTTTTATAGGAAACTAAACTTCCACCCTTCCCACTGGAGTTAAATGTTTAGTGATTAAGCGGTATGTAGGCCATGTTATATACTCACACTTATATTTAGGCTGAAGCAGTTATTTCGTATTCATTTTAGGGATTAAACTAAGCACTCTGACTCACCAACATATTGGTGACCTGTTATATGAAGTAATGACTGTTTAATCATCATTTCAGACCTAGGAAACAACTCAACAGTGGATTAGTCATGGGGTGTCAGGAGTTATTACCACCCACTACATCCGAGTGTTTCTTGCCACCAGGTGGCATATGTGCTCCTTTCTTCGCTGGGTGACTGGCGGCCATGTTTTGCAGTGCAGACAGCCACTTCTTGAGCTGTAAGGACGTGACCAAAACACCATGTTCTCACCACCAATGGGAATTTTCACCAATGTTTTTTTTTTTTATTCAACATAATTATTGCCAAGTCCCACTCACTATGCAGTGTCAGATGCAGTGGGATAAAACACACATCATCCACAACTCAAGCCAGCCAAAGAATGTTTAGAACCTGCTGCTCATGTCATGTGACAGGGCAGTGGTCAGTGGCCGGGGCGAGTGTAATGCCATCCCATCGACCAAAGAGCAAGAACGTGTATATTTGATTTGCTGGACTCCTGACTGCATGACAGATGGCTTTGTTATTATGACACGTGTATCTCTGAATGATAGAGCACTTTGTAGGCTACCTTCTGAGAAATCTTTCATTAGTATATTTCTATTATGGATATATATTCTAGATTGCCTTCATTTAACATGGAAAATAGGTCACGCATATAGATATGCATGCAACCTGAGTGACTCATTTTCATATTTATATGCAGGGGAGATTTAGTAGTTGGTAGGAACAGAACACGGTGCTAATTTTGTGCCTGAGAGAAAATCATTTCATTCTGTTCATCTTTCTTGCCCTCTCTAAAATCCCCCTCTGTCTTTCTTTCAGCCGCTCACTCAATTGGAAAATGTGGCTATGACAGCTTTAACATCTGCTCCTGTCACACAGTACACACAACCCCTCCCCAGCATTCTCCTCTTTCTCTGTCTCTCTCTCTCTCTCTCTCTCTCTCTCTGTGTGTGTGTGTGTGTGTTAGACACACACAGCTACTTCACATTAGATTCAATAACAAATTGACCCTGGAGGGATGTGTTTAAAGGCTGCACACTGATTTTCTGCTGTCAGGGTGAAGAACTCCTGTTTAAACATGATTACTCCTCTTTACATTCTAGCCAGATCGTTCCGGGGTGTGAAGGCTGATGACAGCTTGAACAGATCTTGTTCGGCCATGAAGGTGCATTAGCAAACACTCTGATCCTGCGCTGCTTAGGTAAAGACTGGTATCATGCTCTTTGAAGCCCTTGAGTAGATGAGATTAAAGAGCTGTGCAAATCACCGGGTAATTACGGTTAGCTCGTTATTATTATTATTATTATTATTATTATTATTATTATTATTATTTGAATGAGGTTACTAAAGCTGTTTGGCACATTATCCCTTTCTTTTCAACCCTAACACAACGTTCTTATTTTTTTCTCATTCTCATCCAATGCAATTAACTGTTGGACAGCTAGGTCTCTTTGCAGTGTACGTGTGTGTGTGTGTGTGTGTGTGTGTGTGTGTGTGTGTGTGTGTGTGTGTGTGTGTGTGTGTGTGTGTGTGTGTGAGGGGGGGATGGGTGCATGTGTTATATCTTGTGGGAACCGTAGTGGCAGATCTATAAGGATAAATGTATATATAGTATATGACAGATTTGACCATGGACTCCATGAGAAAAATCTTTTTTTTATGCATTAAATTCTTTTGTTTAATGCAAAAAACGCATCTTTTGTTTGAAAATGTAATAATAATTGAATAGCCGAAATGTGTTCTTTTGTTTGCTGAGGTTAAAGTAGCTTTACGTGATGCATAGCATTAATTAGCTGCAATAATACTTATAATGTCCTCACAAGGATAATAAGATAAATGTGTGTATGTGTGTGCCTGCATGTGTGTGTGTGTGTGTGCGTGTGCATGCTCTCAAGGATAAACTGATAATTCCCCCTGAGCACAGATCTCACCCACCCACGCTTGTCTCCTAGCAGCCATCCTTGTCTGTAGTTATCTGTGTCTGAGTCTCCGTGAGTAGAGTGTGTGTGCCTGGCCCTTAAGTGCCTTTTGTTGCCGCGCCTGTCAGGCTTGTTCTGGGCAGAAAAACACAAGCAAATGAGAGAAAACCGAACAGGCAGGCATTTATCCAGCCTTCCAACAGTACTGGGGGGAAAAAAAGGGTCAGCTGAAAAGTACTAATAATCGAGATGTTTATATGTAAACAAGAACACCACCACTTCCTTGCCGCTTTGTTATATCGCTTGCCTTCGCACTGACACATGTAGCTGCACGATGATTTGTGTATTCCCGTGTTCAGACTCGGGTGTGCGTTTAAGCGTGTAAATCACCTCCTCATTCTCACGAAAGCAATCTGCACTCGGGGTCTTATCAAGGCTTCTGTGTTTCATTAATAATTAGTCTTATCCAGATGAAGGAGAAAAATTCAATTATAACCCACAGCTGAGTCACACTGGGTGGCCATTTAAAGATAAACCTCAATAATTACGTGCTGAAAATAAACACTGTGATTTGTGTCATCCTGTTTTTGTCCTATGTAGCACTTGATAGCTCAGAGCGTGACAGACAGAAACACACACACACACACAAAGACACTCTCTCCCTCACAAAGACATACAAAGACACACTCCTCCCACGCACCTGAGATGTGTTCGCTCAACCGCTTGTCTTAAAGCGTCTATCTTCACTCCACTCCCTGCGTCAGGATTTATCGTGCTGCTAAATCGTAATAAATGGCAGATTATTCCCGTCTATAATCTATGTCCTCGAATCAACCCCAAACTGCTAGAGTCTTGTCTTAACAACATGCAGTCAAAGGTCAGGGCTGATATTGAAAACCAATCCTGAAGGCAATTTACTTGCTTTAGGAGGCTGTGCAGATTCTCCATCTGTCCATTAGAGCTCTCAGGGGAGCACGTGTGTTATTTGTTCATTTATTACCTGCTTTGTTTTTTTTTTTTTCTTTTGTTTTGTTTTGTTTTTTTTTTTTCAACTGAAATTATTTATTATTAAACTTGCAGAGTTACAGTTCTGTTGTGTCTCGCATAATTCATTCGTTATAACAAATCAAAATCTGTCTGAAAACAATAACATTTCCACCATTGAATTGATTTGACCTTTGGGACAAAGATCTCGCTAATCTTGTTTGGACACGTAATTGCAGTGATCTCTGACAGTGATCCTTTTATGCCATTTCTCTCTGCGTGTGATGTAGATATGAAGCATCTTATGATCATCTACTCACCAGTGGTTGAAGTTGTCTGCCTTCCTGCACTGAAATATGGTTCCCTTTTGCATGTCTTTTGCTTAAAAAAGAAAACAATCCATGACAGGGTTGTGTGACATGGCCCGATGCAAATCAAAGTAGATCATTTCCCTATAACATCGTGGCCCTTTCCTTCTTAGAAGAAAACATGGTGATTTGCCAACAATTATCATTTTTATTTAATAATGAATAACACCTCCAGCTTTTTCAATGTGAACTGAACAGCCAGAAACTGCTTAGTTCCTGTTATCTGTCTTTCTGGAAGTTCATAAGACAAAAAAGCAGCTTGCATATTAAACAGAAAATACAAAGTGCTCATTTTTCTCTCATGAAAACTCTTCCTTCGTGGAAAGCAAATGTAAAAAAAAAAAGAAAAATACATTTACATTTACAGCGTTCGTCAGATGCCCTTATACTGAGCAACTTACACTTGGGGAGCAGTGAGGGTTAAGGGTTAAACTCAAGCGCGCAGCAGTGAACGCTTGGCAGTGCTAGTACTTTAACTCACGACCTTTAGTTTGCATTTAATTAGAATATGTTACAGAAATTAACTAGCTATAGAAATAATTACCAGTTATTAGTCTCTATAGTCCCATTACTAGAAATAATATATCAGTCATGACATTTGATGAACTAGACCCTCATGGTTGCACTGATCATTCTTCATGATGTAACATTGATGCTGAAATGGTTGTTAATTAAATCAGTGAGTTTTCTTCTGCTATTTAAAAAAAGAAAATCAACTTTAAATGAAAACCTCAAATAGAAAGAGACTACTTTAAAAAGGAATAAAACTGTTAATAAAAAGAATCTTTAAAAAAAAAAACACTACTTTGAAAACAGCTGCTAGAAAAAAAAAAGTGAGTGCTCTCTTTCTGGAGGGAAAAGGTAAATGATAGCGCTATATCCCTGCATCCTCCAGGTTCTACCTGAAGCTCAACGGTTAAGGCTGTGGGTTACTGATTAAAAAGTCAGTGGTTCAAGCCCCAGCACTGCAAAACCACCAGTATCTGGCCCTTGAGCAAGTAGCAGTATTTGGCCCTTAACCCCATCTGCTCCAGGTCATAACCTTATGACCCTAACTTCCTTACAAGCCAGGATATGAAGAAAAAGAATCTCATTGTGCTGTAATGCACATGAGACAAATAAAGGCTTATCCTAACTTACTTTGCAGGGCACTTTGGGCTTTGTGAGCCTGAAAAACAGCAAATGCTACAGCAAACATGGCAACCATTAGCATGGAATCTACAGTGAATCATATTAGAATTTCCACAAAATTCATGACTGCTATTGTTTTCAGCTAAATATTCTTTCAATCTGGTTAAAGCGCACTTTGTGTGTCAGGTGTTGCTTTGCAAAATTCAGCACTTACAGTAAATGATAGGTTGAGGTAATGTTAATTCTATAGCAGCTAATGTACAGTAGTGGACTCCTTTGAATGTTAGCTGAACTTATCCCTTATGCAACTGTGATTCAGGTATTGGTACATTTATTTCATTTAATTTATTGTGACTTAGTATACAGTATATAGTATATTGTCATTTGTATTATTATAATAGCTAGTCTAATTTCAGAATGGTTAACTATATGCATGCAAGCTGTATTTAATAGCACATAACAGGAGTTTCATTTGTATTATATCTATTTATATCTATCTATCTATGACTCCTTTCCCATTCTTCAAATTCAAATTTTATTTGTCACAAACACAATCATACACAGTACGATATGCAGTGAAATGCTTAGGCAACTGCCCTGACCTTAGAACAAGAAAGAAACAAAAAAACAAGAAAGTTATTTATCTAAGAAGGAATAAGAAAAAATATCTATATAGAAAATAAATATTAAAACAAAGTAAATTTGAGAAATATATATAAAAGTAAAAATTGGCTAAGAAGAATAAAATAAAATATAAAATGTCTGTATGGTACAAATATACATTAAGGAAGTTATAAGGAAATTATAAGAAGGTGGGAAAAATACCTGACTGTACAATAGAAAATAGAAAATGTAGAAAATGTGGAATGGAGTGGACATAAGGAACGGAATGTCCAGCGGTGTGCAAATTCTTGTCCACATTTGTCCACCTTAGCCCCCTAGTCTTCGTTTAACATGGCTGGTCACATTTGTATGATTAGGTAGACGTAGTACTCCGTTGTCTGCCCATTTCCAGCTTTGTTACCTTTTGTTCATCTTCTTTGTCCAGCATTAGCCACTTTGGTCTGCATCTGTCCTGTTTTGTCAACTATTTGCCATCTTTGTCCACCCTGTCCACTTTTGTCTGGGTTTCTTCCCCCTTGCCCAAACTTGTCTGCCCTTCTGTACCTTAGGCAGCTTTAGTCCACTCTTATCCTCCATTGAGAAACTTTGTCCAGATTTGTCTGTCCTTGTCTTCCATTATCCAACCTCATCAGCCTTTGACTTCCATCCTTGTCCACCTTGTCAGCCTTCGTCAGTCTTTGTCATGCTTTATCTTCCCTTGTCATTTTTCCAGCGTATGTCTGTCATTGTCCCCACTTCCCACTTTTGTCCACCCCTGTCCACCTTGCTCAAACGTATCAACTTTTGACCACCTTTATCCACCTTGGCAGCCTTTGGCAGCTTCAGACTGCCTTTGTCCACCCAAACCTACTATGGTCCTCGATTGTAAATACTTGTACCACCTGTCTGTCATTGGTACATTTACTTTGCCCTGGTACAACATTGTATATTTAGTCTACACTTGTCATCCTTTGTCAACTTTTGTCCACTTTTGTTCAGCTTTTTCCTCCCTTATCTGCTTTAATCAGTAATTGTCTGCAATTGACCAGCCTTGTCTGAATTAAGCAATTCTAGTCCAGCTTTGTCTGCCCTTTGTCCACTCTTGTCTGATGTAGGCAGTTTTAGTAATCAGTTTCCATCCTTGTCCATATTTGTCCACATTTCTCTACCCTTGTTTGCCTTATGCAGCTTTTGTCTCCTCTTGTCCACAACTGTCTGTCCTTGTTGACCCTTTTGTGCCTTTATTAGCCCTGTACATCTTTCTCAGGTTTTGTCTGACCTTGCCAACCATTGTCCACTGCTGTTGCATATTTTGTTATTAAAGTTGCTTCATTTTATTAATTGCCGTGTCTTTCAGGCTTACTGTACATTGTGGATAATGTGATGGCTGGTATTTAAACTATTTACAGAGTGAATCTATTAAACTTGTTCTTCCTCTATGGCATATGTCTCAAAAGAAGACATAAAGCATGATTTTTAGTGAAATAGAAAATTACACTTACTTAACATTATCTCTAAAGGGTCCTAAAAACATGCCGACTACAATTACATGAATATACAGTATGTGTGTGTGATTGTGATAGTTTGTAAGCTGACAAATAACAGGCGTGTAAGACAATGCGGTAAATAAAGTAATACATTATATGTTTGTTTAAATCATTACCATCTTCTCATTTATACGAAAATCACATTCACAGATATTTGTCCCCCTTTGCTGTTATAAGCTCAACTCTTCAAAAAGGATTTCCATTCAATTTTCGAGCACTGCTATGGGGATTTGTGATCATTTAGCCATAAGACCTTTGTAGGTGGGCACTAATGTTGCAAAAAAGGAGGTCTTAGGTACAGGCAGAATTTCAATTCATCCAAAAGTTGTTCAGGTTCTGGTCAGTGTTCTGTGCAGGACACTAGATTTCTTCCACTCCCTACTTGGCAAACCATGTCTTCAAGGAGCTTGCTTCATTGTAAAGGGGCATTCTCATACTGGAACGGGTTTGGCCCTGTTAGTTCCAGTAAAAGGAAATTTTCCAGCATACAAAGACATCCTGTACAAAGGTGTACCCTCAGCTTTGTGACAACAGTTTGGAAAGGGAACATTTGTGTGTGTGTGTGTGTGTGTGTGTGTGTGTGTGTGTGTGTGTGTGTGTGTGTGTGTGTGTGTGTGTGTGTGTGTGTGTGTGTGTGGGGTGTGGGGGGAAGAGTGGTGGTGTCATATGTCCACATAAATTTGGCCATATACAGATGTT
>JAAGKR010000933.1:99613-152362 GCA_011419295.1 Clarias macrocephalus
TGTGTGTGTGTGTGTGTGTGTGTGTGTGTGTGTGTGTGTGTGTGTGTGTGTGTGTGTGTGTGTGTGTGTGCGTGCGTGCGTGCGTGTGTGTGTGCGTGTGTGTGTGCGTGTGTGTGTGCGTGTGTGTGTGTGTGTGTGTGTGTGTGTGTGTGGTGGGGTGTGGGGGGAAGAGTGGTGGTGTCATATGTCCACATAAATTTGGCCATATACAGATGTTTATACGATCAAATTACTCTTTTATTTATTATTATATTATTAAGAATTTTAAAGTACATTTTGCTTTTATGTAATATCAAATTGGTTGATGAAAAAGAAAGTAAAAAACAAGGCAAAAACAGGGTTTTGACTCTTGGTACTCAGTCAATAACCTAGTGAACCACGATAAGGATGTATTTATTGAAAGAGACCATAAAGCACTTCTGTAAGTCGCTCTGGGAAAGGGTGCCTGCCAATTCTCAGGAATATAAATATAAAAATGCACTGTAATGTGCTTTGTAAGCTTCATACTATGCTTTGATTGTGTTTTTACGCTTCTACATTTTCTTGAAAATCACTGAAAACTCTGGCAGTCTCAAAGGTGTAAACTACATGCAGGTACTTTTAATAATATAAATATGTGCCTGGGTAAATGGTGACCTTAAATGTATTGGTATAGTGTATTTTTTAAAGACCATAAACCGAAGGCACATAACTGTGAAAAACACTGAACAAATCAAAAGTCTAAGATCAGGGAAAATATTTATATTAGTTTTAGGGTTAACATTTTATAAAGTTTGATTGTTCTAATTATATGATAAGTTTCTCCCTAACTCGTCTTCTTCACTCCACATAGAGACTGGCAAGCAACTGATTCATTTGGACATCTTTTACCATTTCAGCTTATTCTTCTGAAATTCACCTTAAAACATAAAATCTGGTAACTATCATAAAAATATGGTATATCTGGTCTTACAGATGGATACTGCAGTTTAATCATCTAACCACTTACAGTAGACATCCAGTATACAGTATATGGATTGAGCATTGAACAAAATCATTTTGTTGCAACTTCCTATTGAGATGTATGAGCAGTATGACCAATTTTAACAAAGAGCCATGTATTTCTCCCAGGCTATTAAGAATCACAGCCCTGTTTCAAGCAAGGGCATGTATTGAACCCCCGGTCTGCTCACTCTGCTGTCAGGTTTCATGGAGCATCCAGTGTCTCTCTCACTCTCTCTCTCTCTCACTCTCTCTCTCATTCACTCTCCCCTCTGATTTTCTCCGCAGTTGGCTTCATTATCTGCTGTGTGCAGCAGTGAAGTATGGCCACCCCCTTCCCCCCTCTCCATCTTTTTCTGTTCCTCCCTCTTTTTTCCTAGGCATTTTGCCATAGGGAGGTCACTCAGCATGTTATTTTGCAGCACAGTAGAGGAGAGAATTGGGCGAGGGCTGCAGTCTGCAGGCTGTCTGACAGAACCAGCCTGCCACAAGCTCACAGGAGCGTGAAATACAACCAAACGGAGACTATCTGCCTCAGCCAGTGACTCAATTACTGTGAATCATTCAAAAAGAGGCCTTGTCTTTCCCTTCAGTCTCACTCATTTCATGTAGTCAAGTTTTATTTCTTCTAGAGAATACCCTAAAATGTAATTTTTTTTGAATGAGGTCTAGAATTCTTCAATCTCTTACATGTTAATCTCTCTCTCTCTCTCTCTCTCTCTCTCTCTCTCTCTCTCTCTCTGTCTTCTTTTCTCGTTCTCACTCCGCGGCTCCTCTTCAGGGATAGAATTAATGGAATGTCTGTATCTGCCAAGCATTTCACAGCAAACCTGCACTGAAATGAGGTCATGCGGAAAGCTAGCACCACACTATGAACTTCATTTTTCCAAAAGCCGAAAAACAGTCACCTATATACTGTAGGCTAAGCAGCGAGAAAGATAATCTATATCTTCTGTATATATTAAAAGGGGAAATTCGTTGAAAGCATATTCAAGAATTTCAGTTCGAAATTTTATTTTCAACAGCAAAAATTGAGAACAAGTGGTAAAGACCAACACGACATGGTTTGAGCTGAACTCTGGTGCCCCTGCCTCATTCCAACACAAGAAAAAAATGAATTAATCAGAGATGCGAAAGGACAGCAAGCAAACAAATTTTCACTTTAAATGATTAGGCCTTTATGAAATGTTTGGTAATTAATAAGGCATTAAAGCATCACTTTTGCCATCTGTTTCTGTAAATATGAATAATTGTAATCATAATATAGTCTATAGACCCCAGAAAAGATTTTGAGGTTTTGTGAAAAAAGAAAAGAAAAACAGAAACTGAAACATAAATCATGTCTCCTCTTTTTTCACCTTTAATGCGATTATAACAACCAACAAAAATCAAATGAAAAACAAATAGAAACATATTATTAGGGGGGAAAATACAATAACCTAGATGCACGAATTAATCTAACTCACTCATCGTCTAATATCCTGTCTACAAGGTCGTGGGGGAGGTCTGGAGTCTATCCCAGGAGACTGCAATAGGCAGGGTACACCCTGGACCGAGTGCCAATCTATTACAGAGCAGACACATATACACATGCTCATTCACACACTATGGGCAATTTGGGAATGACAATTAGCTTAATCTGCTCGTCTTTGTACTGTGGGAGGGAACTGGAGTACGGGAGAACATGCAAAGCCCATGCACACAGACCCGAGGCGGGAATCTCGGACCCTGGAAGTGCAAGGCGACAGTGCTAACCACTAAGCCACCTGCCGCCTACGCAAATTCATGTTCAAAGTAATCACTAGTTAGCAGTAAAGTGATTTGACTAATCCCAAATAAAGATCAACTGCTGACTGCTGAAGTCATGGTCCATACATCCTTTAGAAAGCATTGCTTTCTACAAGCTCTGCAGGATCTAATTATAAAAATGTATCGCCCAGGAGAGGGGAACAAATTTTGAGAACAAACATGTACCATACCATGAAGGCCATCATCAGCAAGTGGAAATGGGGCACCTTTAGGATATTGCTAAAAATAATGTTTGATAATATTACAAAAAAATACTTCATGGAAATCTGCCAATAAAACTATGATAACCAGATCGATGATATGATAGCTGCTGGAATACCTGGCATGTTCTGGTCCCCGCATGTGACACCAATCTCTCAGTATTCTTCACATACCTGTGATGTGGGATTGCCAGGAAAAACATTCAAGCCCTCCTAAATCACCCTAGACCACATGACAAAATCTAATCTAATGATGTCTAATGAGATCAAGGTAGAACTTTTGGGAATAACACTAAAAGATCTAAAAGAACACCATGCCAACAGTGAAGCATGGAGGTGGCAGCATCATGCTATGGGCCTGCTTCTTTTCAGCCGGGACAAGGGCTTTAGTCGAGGAATCAAGGATACTCCACAAAAAATGTAACATTTGCAGGCCATGGTATTAGCATAAAGAAATGGCTTCAGAAGAAAAAAGATTAACCAAATAGCCTAGTCAGAGCCCAGATCTAAATCATGTCAACAACCTGCACACAGCAAGAGATTCAGTTTAATAGACTGGGAACATTGGAATAAAATTGCCAAATAAAAATATTTTAAGTTGGTTGTGCTAATATTGTAGTATTCCTTACTATTAGCTAGAGTTCTGTACCTTTGTGAATCAAAGCTCTACTGTACGTTTCTTCCTTTTTTTCCCCTATGAAATTTTTCTGCCATGTTTTCCACTTGAAGTTTGTTGGTATATGATATAAAAAATGTAAAGATTTGACTTGGCTTCATTTTTGTACATCCAAACACCTGACATTTTAATAGGGATTAGGATATTTTTTACATGTAAATAATAATTGAAACACACATATATACACCAATCAGCCATAACATTACAACACAAAAACATTATGGCAACTATTGTGCAGGTTTCCCTTGTGCCACCTGGGCAGCGTAGGCCTCTAAATCTTGGTTGTCTTGTGCTGTGGCGTCTGGCACCAGGATGGTGGCAGCAGATCCTTTGAATTCTGTAGATTGTGGGTGGGGGCCTCCATGGATCGGACTTGTTTGCCTAGCACATCCCATGTTTGCTTGATTGGATTAGGATCTGGGGATTTGGAGGTCGGCTTTGGGCGCTTTAACTGCTGAGCCCTGTGCACAGTGGGCTGTGGTACGCTGAGTGTTCTTTTGACTTTCTATTGTAGCTGGCATGCATTTATTTATTTATTTTATTCAATTTTATTTATTTTATTTTTTTTACCAGATTGTGCTACATTGTCTTTTCTGTGGGATTTGACCAGACAGGCTTGCCCAAAACAAGGCATGGACTCTCTGTGGGTTTACTGTGGTACCATTATCCGGCTGAAAGAGGCCACTGCCATCAGGGAATACTTGTGCTGCAACCATTTTTGGTAGGTGTTATTTGTCAAAGTAACATTCAAATAAATGGCAGAACCCAAGGTTACCCAGCAAAAACATTGCACAGAGCATCACGCTGTGTTCACCAGCATGCCTTTTCCCATATTGCATCTTGGAGCCATCCATTGCACAGGTATCTGATACACACACACCCGGTCATCCACATGATGCAAAAGAAATCATGATCCCTCAAACCAGACAACCTTCTTCCATGGTCTAGTTCTGATGTTTATATGGCCACTGTAGGAGCTTTCAGCTGTGCACAGGGGGCAGGATGGACATTCTGACCAATCTGTGGCTATGCAGCCCCATAGAGAGCAAGCTGTGATGCACAGTGGGTTCTGATACCTTTCGATCGTAGCCAGAAATAACATTTTCAGCAAATTGTGCTACAGTAGCTCCTTTGTGGGATTGGACCAAACAGGATACCCTTTGTTTCCATATGGATTAATGAGCCTCGGATGTCTATCATCTCAATCCAATTAAGCATCTGCGGGATGTGCAGGAAAAACAGGTCTGATCCGTGGATGCCCCACCTTGCAACTTACAGGAGTTAAAGAATGTGCTACTGACGGCATGGTGCCAGATACCATAGCGCGTAACTAGACTTCAGAGGTCTAGTGAAATCCATGCCCTGATTGATCAGGGCTGTTTTGGCAGCCCAAAGGGCTGTTGTTTGTTCTTTGATACTGTGTTTCTGACCCATCATGTCAGGTATGGCTATTTATAATAATCTGAACATAAGTGTACTTTATTGTTTGTTGTGCCACGCTGATTAGTGAGCACCTATGTCAGTTATTCCACAGTCTTGTGTTTGTACAGCCTAGAGTGATTATGGCTGACTGGGGCCACGTGCATATCCTCAAACTGTCTGTACTTCAGGACTTCTGTCTCATGTGTGAACACTGTTTTACTCAAATAATGACATAGCTGCCTTAGCAAATGATTTGGACACACAAAACGTTAGAATGAATTAGCAAGTGATTTGGAACAACAGCAGGAAAAGAAACAGTTTGACAGTCTTTAATAGGGAAAGAAAGAAAACATAGATTCCACTGTAAAACAAAAGCCCTCTTGCCTGTTTGAAGAACATTGCGCTGACTTAATGTTACTAACAAAGACACAAGCATATGTACCAGCACTCTGTCTGTCAGGCTTTGTTAAATTATGTACATGCTTTCGAACAGAAACTGTCCTCTGCTGTATAATTGATATGCAGCGTGCAATTTTAATTGAGTGGCTTTGACGTACAGTATAACGGAAATTATTTCATGCTTTTCATACGAGATCAGTATTTAGCGGTGGGTGGTATATTTTGAACAACATTGTAAAGAGGATAGTTATAGGCATGTGCTTTTGTCTTTGTGAATGTGTTGATCTCTGAGTTAATGTATGTTAAATTGAGGTTATTAAGAGACTTTTTCCCTAAGTGTCCAGTGACCTCTGAGTCCTTCTATGTTTCTTTCAGATTAGAGGGGGAATCAACAGCCCTCCCCTCCTTCCCCTCGCTGTCGCTCTCTTTTGCTGTCTCTTTCGTTCTCTTTCTCTCTATCCGCTCTCTACAGGGGTTCATTTGCACATCTGCATGTTTGCCATTCAGTCCCAGTCTCCATGCTGACAGAGGCCCCTTTTCCACACTCAGGCTTTTTCTGCTCTTTTTTCTTCCCTGTTATTTCTAGAAGAGGGCCTCCTCCTCCTTCACAGTCTCTCCCTTGAACCATGAAGGCCAGTTGCCAGAGGCGCTTTTATTTGCCTGAGATTGAGTGCAGCCAGGCAGGCTGGCTGGCCGCACGGCTTCATAACAGCAGCCCCACAGTGGGGAGATTGCCTGTCTCTGGCCCGTAATTGCAGGGGGCTTGTGGAGCTGCTGTGCTATAGTGTGTATTAGGCGGGGATCACTGGCTCTGTTCTTTGAACATGAGACTGAATACATCCTTTAGACCCATCACTATCAAGTTGGAACATATTCACTTTACAATGATTTTTTTTTTTTAACCTGCTTTGTTCCTATATTCCTGAAAATGGAAAATAGTCCGGTTTTGTGTGGGTACTGACTGCATGACCTCTACCATATGGATTTTTCTGTTGCTTTGTTGTTGCTGCTGCTCTGTCTTCACTTCTCCTTCAATAGAGCTGATGGAAACATGAGAGGAAGTACTGCCGTGGAAAACAAAATCACAGCAGAGTTTAATATTTCATAAGAGGCACCATGTGGAAAACTACTCAAACAACTCAGCCTTTCAAAACTGATCTTAAGTTAAGTTTTGAAAAAGCAAAACCGATCCAAAAATGGCAAACTTATTCTCAGAAGCACTGTGAGCCTGAGAGGGCTCTTTGACATTCGCAGTTACTAGCGCTTCAGTCCAACCACATTATGATCTAAGTGCTGTGTGTGTTTTAGTTTACAAAGCTGTTTGTTTACTCTGCGGCCCAGAAAAGTAAGGTGTAATGTAAGTGAAGAAAGATCCCACACCCAACCACACACACATCTATGAGGTGATGGGATGTCATAGCCAGATGCTAGTTGAGTAACGCATTGTGGCAACGAATAAATGTTGCAACGAATACATATGGACATCCCATAACCGGAGTAAATTACCTTAGTAAGATCACTCAGTTTGGTTTGTTTCTCGTTCAGAAATCTTTTTCTTTTTCTCCGTCATTTAAATGTTGGAATTGTAAGCAGTAAATATGATATGCTGGAAGCTAAAACTTTGAGTAGATGTTTTTCTCTGAATTTAGCTGTAGAATCAAATTAACTGCTTCTGCCTCTATCTTCTTCAGTTTCCTCCTACACCTTTACATTAGTGCAGGTCTGTAGCTGTGTCTTTTTGTGTGCTGATGTATATGAATATTTATTTTATTTAAATATAGTTAAAAAAAAAAAAAACGATTTTACCATAAAACTCAAAATGTGCTTCAGAGTACAGTATTGTGGGCTAGAATGTTTAACTATGTACTGTATACATACACTGCCTGGCCAAGAAAAAAAGAAGTCACCGCTTCAGAAGGAGCAAATTATAGGCCTACATCAAGCAAAGAAAACATTGAAGGAGATTTGAAATGACTGGAATTGGGTTATGAACTGTCCAAAACATTATTAAAGCATGGAAGACTAGTGTTTTGTGGGGGGAAATCATGAATGGAGATCATTTTAACACTTGGTGAAGAGGCATCATAAAAACTCAACTGTGGAAATCACAGCTATGTTTATTAGTAAAAGTAAGAGCATTTCCCCATGTACCTGGCCATAAGAATTCACAGGATTGGGACTAAACAGCTGTGTGGCCACAAAATGTATTTCACATTGCCTACACAAGCTTGGCCACTTATCAAGTCAAAGGAGCTGTTCTTTCCTGATGGCAAAGGCATATTCCAGGACTTGAATTGTGAAAGAGTCGTTCTGGGGGGAATAGGAATCGTTTTCATATATGACCTGAATATTACAATGTGGACAGTAGTTAAAGCTAAAAGCGGGTGAACAAAAATATTAGTGTGCAATTTTGGTTTGGCAAGGCCTTGTCAACAGCTTTTCTGCGGAACCTTCACTGTCGATAGAACCACAGTTATATACATGTAATTAGTGTTACAGTGTGATCAGGAACTGACCCTAACTGATTAGGAAATTTCACATTACTGGGGGGTGTCATGTTAGCCTTGTAGCAGGTGCATGGTGACCCCTGAAGTGGTTCGTTATGACCATGAGAAGGAGATGATTGGAGAATGGCATGTCATAGCACAGTCCATGTAACTGGCTGTAGGGCAAAATGAAGACCTCCATCACCTACGGAGACCTTTCTTTAGACAGGAAAGGTCCTTGTGCCTTCTTCTGTGGCAGATGAACACTTAAACACCCAAGATAAAGTAATTGGTTAACAATTGTAGGTAGAATGATAAGGCACAAACCTTGAGTTCAACCAGAAGGTCACCTGGCCACCAAAGCCTGCACACATATCTGAACAGTGAGTCTGTGGCACCACTGCGTTGCCAAGCCACGTTCCTCTCACTGAAGATAGCTGTGGTTTCACCCACCAGTGGAAATTCCTTACAAGTCAGAGACCACCATTTGACCCCATTCTGCCCTGGTGATTGACATATCCAACTGTCACAATGCTGTCTGAAAAGACCAGCATACAGCAGTCCTTAGAAGTAGAAAGAAAATTTTAATGGGTAGATAGACTTCCCTAAGTTCCATCTGATTGATGGAGTACTATACTCTAGTCTACTGTACTCCCACACTGTGGCTCCACATGTCTGTTATGCCTCTGTGGCACCATGCTGCACCGCCAACTGGGAGGGAGATGTTTGTATTGGCTGTCTCACTCCAGTGGAGCACTGTTCTTATGGGGGACCCCTTTTGTGAGAAAAGACTTATGTCTCAAATGAGCTGAAACACTGGCCTCTCTGACTGAGACAGGGACTTGTTTCTTTCCGTAGTTTTTTAGCTTTGGCCACAAGCTAGATAACCCACTTCAGATTCTATTTTATTCCAACTGACCCCAAAGGAACTATTGTTGCAGATGCAGTTAGCAAACCAAGCATCTTCAGCAGTATCCAGTACCACACAAAGCAACCATAGATGGGGTAACAGGGTGTAGAATTCTCAAAATATATTTCTTAACACCAATGATTTCCAGAGCCTTCTGGAGAATTAGACAAGGCTAGAATTCTCTGCAAGACCAAGTGGTGTAATCTGTGTTAAAAGGGTGGCTGTGTCCTGGATGTGCTGCTCCATGGTGGAGGCATATAGGAACCAATCATCTAAATATGACAGTATCCTTATGCCTCTGGCCATTAGAGACAACGAGGCTTTCATATACTGTATGTCAAGACCACCCATGGTGCAAGTGAGAGGGCAAAATCTAGGACTTTTTAATTGAAATGTATGTCTGTAGAAGGCAAACCTCAAAACCCCACTGTGCCCTGAAGCATTGAGAGCATGAGAAATGCGAATTGTACAGATCCACTGACATGAACCAGTCTTGTGGCTGCACAGAATAAATAAAATACAAAATAGAAAGACCTTAGGAACCATCTGAGCCCTCTCCTATCAACAATCCAGGCTGTGGTAATTTAGGGGTGCCAATGGCTGATCCATTTACTTCTGCTGGTCTCAAGGTTCTAAAGACCACAGGCCCAAGAAGGGACCCTGGCAGACAGGGTGGGTTTCAAAGGGATGTCTTGCAGCATGAACTAGCTATTTATTAAAATTGGTCCTCTTCCTCTTGCCATAGGTGTCACACTTTCAGGATTAAGTTTTAATGAGCTTAGGCAATAAATAAGGATTAGCACGATCATTCCGACACAACCAGCAAGAAGCCTAAGGATTAGTGTGTATGCGTCTCGTATAAGGCTCTATAAACTAAAGTATAGTCACTACAGCATGTCAGAGCATTGTAAATAGATGCTTGCATAGATTTCCATCTTCATAATTGCATACGTATGAGTCTATACACTGGGCCAGTGCCACAGGTAATAAATTAGAAAACTCTCTAGCATGGATAGATGTCGCCTTCCCTTTTTGGTAGTTATTGCATGATTTAAAAGGTAACCTTACTCACCTATAGTAAGCATAATCAAGTAATCATGCACATTAGCATTTCCACTTACTGTAACTAGTGCTATATATACAACAGTGATGTTTTGTCCATTTTTTATCATTTGGTATGGTCTGCATTATCTGTAACAAAGGACATTGGTTACAATTTTATAGTTTGCTCTTGAGATGTACTTTATTTGGGGTTACATTATCCTGAAACTCTCAAGAGAATGGGCAATGTATTACATCACAATTACATTACTCTACCAGGTATGCAACCTGACACACTTACTTGCCTCAACCAGTCAACATTTGCCTGAAGGCTAGATGATACACAGTTCCTCCCAGATAGGTATGCTGTTAGCTTCTATGTACAATGCTAACCCATTGTAGTAATGACGCCATGGTCACAAGGGCCAGCTGTGAATGGTAGCAGAGAATGAGTGAGTGAGTGAGCGGGAGTAAGTGTATGTGTGTGAGAGAGAGTGTGTGTGGTTAATAATAAGCTATACACTCGGATCTATAAGTATGTGGACATTAATACTTTTTTTGTTTCTTTTCTTTTATTCACCTCTGTACGACACCACAATGCATGAATGCAAATGAAGCAATCATGATGTGCTTAAAGTGTAATTTTGTCTCTGTTTTGGAAAGTAGCATATATGTGCATAAAGATAAAGAATCATATTTGTTAGTGTTTAAATACATAATTTGTCAAGTCTATCCATTTTCTAATGGAAAACACTGATGGTAATCAATTTAATAATAAGTCATAATTCTCAGAAATCAGAGCATAGGAGCAGAGCAGGCATATATCTGATAGTAGTCCTGTGAAAAAAATCACTGGCACTTGGAAAGACGTGAGATCTACAGCAGGCTAGCTATGTTATGTGCCATTGTAACAGATCCTAACCTTCTGTAATATTTTCACTATAGCCTTTAGACTGTGGTACAATGAGATCCATTCAGAAGAGAACATTCAGTGATACAGACTGCATGTCAGCATCTAGTCAATTCAGGCTGCTACCATTTTAATGGTGGCTGTCACAACCTGTTTGGAGCTTGCCAGCAGTGTATGCAAGCTGGTTCAGCCAACTCAGATTAATTTCAGGACACTGCCAAAGCCAGAGTTAAACATCGCTGTTCAACTGTTGGATCACTGTCAGACTGTCAGTCTCAGAAATGCAGCCACAGCCATACAATTCTTATGCCCCATGAATAAGAAGCCCAAGAGAGAGATTTAGCTCTCTGGTTTTAAGGAGGACAGAAGCTTTGGTTGTGTTTGGCTTTAGGATTAACGGGTTACGGAGCTATATCTGTGACTCTGGTCTGAATCCCGTAGTAGTATGGCTGGTTAGCCATTTGGAGCCAACACTGAACAGTTGTGCTTGGCTAACTTGTTAGCCTTTCATGAGCAGCGTGTCTTATGGCAGAAGAAAAAACCCTTAAACAGAATGTAGCTATAGGCTTACTAAGCTTTGGAAGGCATGAGATTTGGAAGATGGGGAAGCTGGGAATGAACCACCGAGAGAGGAAAAAAGGCCTGGCAAAGAGAATGAAGGGTTATCAGGGGAAACTCGGCACTAGCCCCAGTGTGCAGATTCCAATACGGCTAATATAGTAAGCTAGCTAAAAGCAAGGGCTCCCACAGGCACTTAGCCACAGGCCTGGGGGTTGGCTGGAGGAGGAGGCATGGGGTTGATGTTAAGGCAGCATAGTGGATAACATAGCAAGCTCAACAGCAGGTGGTAAATTAAGTGAGACCGATTCATTGTGTTAGCTGTGCTTAGCCACAGGGTCACTAGTCATGAGATGCTGAGACAGTGAGACCGGGTGGAAATATCCTTGGCAGGGATACTGGTCAAACGAGGAACATCAGTGAATTCAGAGATTTGCAGGTTGCCAATCAGTGTAGTGGTGGAGCATGGATAGAAATTTGAGCCATTTGCTCACTACCCAAATGGTTTATTTAAACAATAGTACAATGGTCTTTCTAAATGTTTGCGATTTTTCAGTTATCTCTCTCGTAATTTTTTTTTAAAGCTGTCACATCGTCATAATGAATAACAACAACAACAAAAGTTAATTTATTCAGGAATTTCTGAGCTGCCAAGCCAAATGCAACAGATTACACACTGCTATGGACCTGTAAAGGTTTGCTTCTCTGTTTTATGACTCAACAAGAAAAAAACTATATAATAAGACACCGAATCATAAATCTGCTGAGAAAAATAAAGAACTCAGTAACACTGATAAAATAAAATAAAAAAGATTGTTGCCATATCTAGCCTGGACAATAAAGATTTTTACCATATCTAGCCTGTGGGGAGAATTGCGAGCATAAAACACTTTGTCAAGTGTTTGAAGGTTTGCATATATGAACTAGAGGGACTGCTGCTTATGCAAAACTGAGCCGTTTAAGGCAATCTGCAGACAACAACACGATTTATATTACTACTTATTGAGTCATAGATCATGTTTAGGGAGAACTGTGAAAGTAATTGCACATATCTACGCAAGGGTTAGTATTAAGTTTTCAGATATTCATCCTGTTATGTGAGAGGCCATTTTCAGACAGATGTTGTAAACCACATGGTGACTGATTTTGTCAGTGGGGTGCCTCCATTAAAAGTTAAAGTATCTCTGTCACATAATAACTTGTTCTAGGCTCATAAAAAGTCATTGTGTTTCAGCAGCCTTTTCACAAGCTCTGCACAGTGAAGATAATATAACTGGAGTAAAAATAGTGTAGAGTAGGTTAAAAGAAAATCGCTAATGTATGGAAAAGTTTAAAACATTTAGTTTTTTTCCTAATGCATCTATCTTTACTGTTTGATGGGTGAGTATGTTAATTCTGAGTTTCGCCGTATTTACCCCATACCTTTATTCAGCTTTATTCAGTTATTTAATAGAACTGCAAGGGGTGTTCAAGTCAAACCGGGAATGTGCAGAATGACAGAACACACATATGAGAGTAACATCTTTCTTTATTTCTCTTTGTAATTCCTGATACACTAATGCACTTTTCCAGTGTAAGTTAATGCAGTTACAGTCTTCTCATTACGCCAGAGTCATGATCAGACTGCTTGTTTAACGTCTGAAACACTGGCCTCCCAGGAACTCCTTTAATGGCCCAAACATGTGGAAATGGCTGATGATAAGTCCCAGTTTGACATGAATGCCCTGTGTACTATCAATTACTCAGTTACCATGATGAAATAGGAAAGGTATATATTTGTTAAAGGTTGAATAGAGGTTTCATAAAACAGGAGTTATATTCATTTCACATAGATCTATGATTTTATTTTAGATTTCTATTGATTTTAGAAAGAAAAAAAACTCAGGCATAAGGATAGTGAAGTGGTGTGTTTTTCATATTCAATATTGTAGACGAAGCATACACTTTCACACGAGCTTACATTCCTATTAAATATTGTACACATGAGATCTTCTGGTAGAGAATGTGAGTCTATTGTTGGCATTTCCTAATCTCTCTGTTGTGATGTTTTTGGAAAACCTGCTCTGATATATTTGGCTATGAAGTGATGCAAGGTTTGTGTGCCAGTTTTCACTGGGATTGAGGTTTAACGGGGTGTACGTTTGTACACTGTGTGGGTGAGACACAGCTAGAAAGATATTGGTGAGGGAAGAAAGATTTAGTGGTGGTATGGAGGTAAGCCACTGCAGAGGAAGCCCTTACAGGATCAAATCCGACTGCTTCTGCTAAATCTTTTGTTTTTCTCACTCCCTTTCTGGCAGTGGTACGCTGTGATGAGCAATTCTTCCTAAATGCAGGCTTTCACAGACACACACACACACACACACACACACACACCCACGCTTTCACAGACACACACACACACACACACACACACACCACCCACTCTACTCCTTGCTTGTGATTGCAGGGAGTGCATTAGATAAGTCAGTCCTCTATCTCCATTGAGACTAGTGCAACAACGCCCTGTCATCCTGAAGCTGTCATACACACACACGCACACACACACCTACCTGCTGTGGTTGTGCATGTGTATGCTATTATAAGGGGGGATTTTAAATTGCTTCATCGCCACTACCCCCCTCTTCTTTCTATATCTGCCAAAACATATCTGAAGTAATTCCTAACAGCATTAGTGGTGTTATTTCGATCAGTGTTGAGAGCCTAGCACGATGCCACTTTCACTGGCAGCCTTTCTTAACCATTTTATTTGGAAACCAGCCTTTGTGCATTGTGCACTGCCAGCTGGAGCTGCTTGTGTGCCATTAGTCAGGACAGCTGCTGCTCTCTCCCTGGGAG
The DNA here is from genome assembly GCA_011419295.1 of Clarias macrocephalus. Classification (NCBI taxonomy): domain Eukaryota; kingdom Metazoa; phylum Chordata; class Actinopteri; order Siluriformes; family Clariidae; genus Clarias; species Clarias macrocephalus. The sequence goes on from JAAGKR010000933.1 coordinate 113,844, forward strand.
GAGGACACTTATGCACTAACATGCAGCCATACAGACTACTTTCCTCAGCCTCAATCCATCAAGCTGAGTGAGGCGAGGAGAGGAAGAATAAAAAGAGTTTGTGGGCGAGTACTATGGGAACTATGCAGTCACTTGTTCAATATGTGAGGCCAAATGGAAGGGCTCTGACAAAGAACCCCAATTACATTTTTATAATTTGCATTTATTAGGAGATCGTGGTTATTGCAAAAAGGTATTATTACACCCACATGCTCTTGATTCTTGTGTAAACCGTGCTTTTTATTTTGTAAAATAGCAGGTTTTTAATAGGGCAGAAGAAAATGCCTGACCTTTTGGGTCTATTTTTAGCACTCGAGTCGTAAAATAGTTTAACAAATTCTGCAATGCCTCTATTTATCCCTTTAGTGTATTACTAAGAACAACTGTTCTTTCCTAGAGCAAAGTATTAAAAATCCCCCGCAGAATGTACAGCCTTCTAAGCAGAAATGTACAAACTTTTAAGTGCTGCCAGCAAAACAGGCAGTGCTGTAAGTGTTAAAGAGCTGAGATAAAAACATCTATTTTGCATGCACTCATATAATTTACTGTAATACGCGTCTGAAAATGACAGTAACATCTAAAAGGCGTGGGCTGAATCTATATCCATGAAACTGTAGTTGTTTTGCTAGTAGCAGGAACTTGATGAGTAGAAGATAAAAACACCCACTCAGGTTCGAAATGTTTGCTTTATTTAATGGCAAGTATCATATCTGTTTTGCTCTTTTTTTGCTTCGCAATATGTTGCTGAGGTTATGTTATAAAGTCTTTGTCCTTTATGGATAATGCTAAATATACCACACCGACCATTACAATATTACAGTTGGGAGTTGGCCCTATAGAAAGTGAGAAAGACTTAACCATACAAAGAGCCCTGGATGAGCTCTTAAAGTTTGTTTTCCCTTTTTTTTTTCTTTCTCCTGAACATGTTATTTATTAATTTATTTATCTATAGTGAGAATTTTCTCCTGGCTACGATTACAATGAGACAGTCTCAGAAGAAACCCAGTCTGACATGGGGAACACGTGAAACCTGGAGCTGTAAGGTAGCAATGCCACCCACTGCGCTATTTCATTGTCATTTAGATTACACAATACTGTGTTTAAGCCATGAGCCACCCCACAGTTCTTCATAGTTTTAATGTGGACTTGAGGAATAGTTCAACAAGCATCCTGACTGACTTTTTTGGCTCTCCTTTTTGACAGGTTTTTGGCAAGTTTTTCAGTCCTGACCAGTTACAGAGGAATATTTGTTTGTTAAGCCACGCAGTGACCTATGAATCATTCAAGCATTGAAACTCATCTATTTTAAGGCATGGACCAGTGAGAAACAGATGCAGATGATGACAGATGACCAGGCTGGTGATTAGCATACTGGTGATGCTGAATGCTGAGTGGTTGGAACAGACGGGAGGGGAAATGAGGTCGCTGCTGAGGTTGTTGCCTAAACAACCAGACGCAGTGAAACATTCGTTCCCATTTCTTTAATGTAATCTCACTCACTTACTCATCTTCTATATCGCTTTATCCTGTATACAGGGTCACAGAGAGCCTGAAGCCTATACCAGGACACTTTGGGCACAATGCGGGTTAAACCCTGAACAGGGTGTCAATCCACTGCAGGCCTCATATACACACAAACTCACACGCTCATTTACACACTACGGGCAATGTGGGAACACCAATCAGCCTATGTCTGTGATTGTATGTCACCAAGCACTAATCTGCACGTCTGTGGACTGTGGGAGGAAACCAGAGTGCCCAGAGGAAACCCACCAAGCATGGGGAGAACATGCAAACTCCATACACACAGACCCACAGATAAGTGGGAATTGAACCCGGGAACCCGTGAGGCAGTGCTAACCACTAAGCCACTGTGCTGTCTAATGGAACCTATTTTGTTTAATTTCATTTAATATAAAGAAATAAGGGGTGCCTCAAGACCTTTTCCACAGTAGTGTTTATATTTTGAATAGAATTAAATGCGTGACTTTTCCTTTGTGAGCCCTGTTTTAACATCATTATTGTTGGCAGATGATGGACATTTCAACTACATTTCAAAGTAGAAATGAACTAAAGAATAAGCGTCTGTCCTGCAGTGTGCTTTATATGTGTTCTTTATAGGTTTGGTGTTCTATGCTGTCAAACTGAGTTTTTTTTTTTTTTTCCTTTTTATTTTTATTTATGGCAATGGAAAGCTCAGTGGGATTATTCTCTGCAACAAACAGTCATGCCCAGAGGCATCCAGAGAAAACATAGTTACATAGTGAAACAGCAGAGTGTAAGAGGAAGAAAGTCAAAAGCAGAGCCTCATTCATCTTCCCAAAGCTCCTAGAATAACATACATTGAAAAACATTCTGATTTCATCCTCCTTTTACTTCCATAGTTTTTTTTTTTTTTTTTGCTCTGCTTACCTGTTTCATACTCGAAGATGTAATGGCTTATTCAGTGCAGTAGATTCACATTTAAAGGTTTTTTTTTGTTATAATATACAGATATTGAGAGTTATGGAAAGCTGATCTCTAATGTGTTAATGGACGTGAAGGATAGCGATGTGTTTGGGGGTGGATTTGAAACTAAAATGTCAATCATCGAACGAAAAACAGTGGTGGCAGTTACTAGCTACAGAAAAGGACGATGCTCTTATATGGGTACACGTGTGTAAATTGGTATTAGTGGACTAATCTCTCTTGTAATGCCTACTAATTAATTCTGTCCCATAATGTCACAGTATGCATGAGGGCTAAAGTAAAAAGGCACCGACTGCAGTATTCACACATTATGACAGTTTCAGTCTCATTAAAATTGATTGATATCTAGTGCCTCTGGAGAGGTTTGTGCTGCAAGTGCCATTGCACTGAGTGTATTATTTCAGTTGGATCCGGAAACACTTCATGTTCATTTATTTTGGCTGAACTGCAGGAGAACAAGCCGTCTGACCAACACTCCTCATCACGCTCATAGTGTATTTTATTTGCCTTGGTGTGAAACTAAAGTGACAGATTTATTTAGTGCCTGATTAATCGGTAAAGACGAATGCAGTAGTGTGCTCACATGTTTGAGCGTCTCTGCAGAAGAGCTCCCAGAGCTCACAAAGCCTGATTCCCCCCCCAAGTCATTTAAGAGCTGTTGGAACAATATGAGCTGTCTTCCAGGATAGGAAAATTGAAAATGTAAAAATAGTCTTGTATTTATGTGAGCCCAAGGAGTTGTTTGATATTCCAGGGTATGAGCCTCTTCAGCTCAGGACACTGTGTTTGGATTTCCCTGCAGAGATCCAGAATTCTAGGACACACACAGACACACTTTTTTTTTTGCCGTTTGGAACTTGCTCTGCCGGGCTGTCAGCAGATGTGTTCAGGTATGTCATCAGTCCAGGTGGCTAATGGCTTTGGCTTTCCAACACACACAAGGTCTGGAATTTATATGAACATATTTAATAACACACAGGTTGAAAGTGCAAATGAAAACACGAGTTGATAAAATCGGTGTGAATTAAATCAGCACCGTTTAGTGTTATGGAGTAATTCCCCAGGGACCAGTATAACCGGCATATTACCCCAAATATCTCTCTCTCCCTCTCACTCTCACTCACACACACATAGGCTCTGTCCCTGAGCTTCCCCAGCTGTGCTGGCGCATTGTACTGAGCATAAAGCCTTTCAGATATAAGAGTAAAACAGCAGCCTCAGGGAGCCAGACGTTCAAAAGTTCACGTACTCAACAACAGCACAGGGCTTAACAATAACACCGGAGCAGAACGAGGAGACCTTAACATGGACCACGGTGTCCTACCTTCTTCCAGAAAACAACAGAAGGTTAAACCCAACCAACAGCATGACGAACACATAGTAATCTAAGTTTTTTTTCCCAGAAAGAAAAGGGTACTCTGTAGTCATTACTGACATATGCACTCATTGCCAATTTATCAGGTACAGCTACCAAAAAGATGTCGTTAAGAAATATACAATTACTCATCTGTTGTATATGTCCATCTGTTATATTGGCAACACCCCACTTTGCTCATATGGTACGGTAATAAGACTCTTAGTGAAACATTTGAATGATGCAAATGGTTTTTAAAGAAGGCTGTACTGTATGCGTGTGAATGACGATCTCGGCCGAGGTGGCTTAGAGCCCACTGCAATCGTCCCCCTAAACATTCAGTGAGTGTAACGCCTGATCCTTGGTCTTTCACAAACACCACTTGCACATTACAGAAACTTGGCTGAAAGTTATTGCTACATCCCCCATACAGACCTGACCTCATTCCAGGTGATTTCCACAGGTTTGGGACATTAAAGGAGTTAAGAAATGTTGTTACTGAAGTATATTATAACTACTCTACTATACTATCCATCCATCCATCCATCTAGGAACCTCTGTAGTCCAACTACGGACCGTGGAGGCCAGTAGTGACCATTGGAGACTAATGGTGACCATTGTATTTATTCCCATTTTTACAAACGTGGTAGGTACATTCAAGGTGCAAATAACCTAATCTGCATGTCTTTGGACTATGGGAGGAAACCAGAGTACCTGGAGGAAACTCACTAAGTACAGGAAGAACATGCAAACACTCCAAGGTGGGAATCAAACCTGGAGGTGCAAGGCGACAGCGCTAACCACTAAGCCACCATGCTTCCGATACTATAACTGCAGAAAAAACCTACTGGGTGGTCAATGGCTGAAACGGGGACACATTTTCTCAATCTGCTTTCCTCTGTGTTCACTGGTTTTCTCCTCCAGCCAAAAACATGCACATAGTTAGACTGATGACATCGTGGTATTCTGGTGTCCGGGGTGTTGCTAGATATTCTGGATACATTGAAATCCTAATACACTGGGCCTTTAACCTTGATCTTAAAAGGGCTGCTATCACTCAGGGTCCTTGGATTTGTCCTTAATTACTATCACCCCACCCCCACACTTCACAGTACCCCTGCTTGGTGTCCTCCTGCCTTGCATCCAGCGTTACCAAGATAATCACAAACCTGACTAGGATAAAGCAGTTAATGAAAGGCAAGGAGAGACGTCAATTTGGACTCAACAACACACAGGAAAATAAAAGAAACTGGAATGCTAAAAGTACAGATAGTATAAACTGTCAGCCACACACTACATCATGCCACCACTATTTTCTGTATATGCAGTTGATAAATGTATTAGGATATGTATTTCATTTTTATGAAGCAGGCAGTATTACAAACTCAGCGAGTTTCACTTTAAGCCACAAAGGTGATAAAAATGAAGGGTTTTATTTGAAAACATTTTTGACTGTATTTTTTCAGCAAATTAAATTAAGCATAATTGTGCTTAGTTTAGCTGCACACAAAAACCTTTTTTCTAAATATTAGAAATATTGTTAAAGGTTCATGAGAAAAATTATAAACAATACAACGTTTCAACGCCTCTATGAATTTCAGATTCACCTCAGTTGTACAGCACCTTAATATAGAACAGGGACATGCCGTATTGTACAGCATGTGACTGCGTATGCATCTATGCTCCCATAGGATTATAACATGGATCCCAAAACAATCCCAATGGAGGAAGAAATAGAACAAATTGTAATCAGGCTTAGCAGACACAACAGCTTTTTGCACACAATCTGGCTCTTATGTCTCTTGTACACAGAGCATACACATTTCTTGGGGGATGTATTATAATCTCTGTATTTAATTTTCTTTCGAAAAATTACCATGATGTTCATCCATGGCTCCCAAATGCAGCAACACCAATGTTACCGACAGCAGAAGAAAGAGAGAGAAAAAAAAAGCGAATTAGCACTAAAGTATCCCACACAGCTTTTTAGGTATAAAATATGGCGTTTGCACAAACGGCACAAAGTCCTATTTCACAGAATTTACAGTGGACGTTAATCAGTGCATACCTGTAGTTCATGAATGCTGGGGTAACTGCAATAGTAACAGAGTGTAAACTTGCTTTTTCTTGATTTCAGTATTCTCCAAAAACCTAATGAATGCATGAGAGTGAGAGTTAGTCAGAGTGACTGGCTGACTAACTCATTGTAAAGTCATTAATATTAGCATATCAACAGCATTGCTATTCAGTTGTGTGTCTCACATGCAAGATCCAATGACAAATATTCAGTCCCCCCCCCCTCCCCCCTCTCTCCATATCTTTTCCTCTCAAACACAATTTCAACATCTTCATAGCTCGCTGTGTGAGGTGAAAATGCCTTGTGGGTTTTCTTCCTTCCAGTCTAATCCCAAAGTAAGGGACATTTCCTGCTGTATTGCTCCGCTGACATTTTGACCACATGCTTTGTAGAGGAGAGCCAGAGCTATAAAGCCTCTCTTCACTCTCACTCACTCAGTCTCCTGCTGGTCTGACTCTCTTAAGACATGGGGGATGGGCGACAGAATCCACACTAGGAGGATATATCTATGGAGAGTCTCCTGGAAAGCATTCCTAACAATCAGTTGCAAGAGTAAATTACACATCTGAAGTTCTGAAAGCATCTTCGGAGTGTCTTATATGAAATCTTCTCATATTAAGAGTTTGGAATAGTTCGCACTGACACTTCTCTGGAAGGAAACAGCTCATCTGTGGAAGTAAGCCTCACACTTCAGGAAAGGTTATTTACAACCCAGAGTAGAAGACGGTAAGAAGAAAATTGCGGAGTGCTGACCACAGCATGTCTCGCACACAAGTGGTGGCTAAAGAGTGTTTCCACTGGGCCCAACTCAATTTCCCCTGTCCAAGAAAAGAAGAGAAAAACTGTGTAGTGTAACCTCGATGTCATCTGGAAACACTTAGACCACAGTTAGAACACACTGAGAGGCTCATCCACTATATTCTGTCAGACTGGTTGTCACATTGACATTGTTACTCCATGATATTTGTCATTGAGCTGTTGATATTAATAGTATAGCTGGATGATATTCTATAGCTGGTGTAAAGCTATAGCGTATAAGGATGATAAAAATAAAAAGTAAAGAAAAACACAGCACAATGATGTAAAAACTTACATTGCTGCCAGCTCATACTACTGTATAAACAAAGAACTGGTTGGCAGGAATAAGGATTTGGCGAGGACCGAATTGACTTCCATGACCCAATTTTTGCTAAGCACTGGTCAGGACTTCTTGGTATATTAGGTTTTATTGAGGTCTGGACGTTTAGCCTGTTTGGCTTTGCATGGCTTTGTTCATTACTTCTACTTTAGGAGGTGCCCAAGGGTACCGCTGATGTCTTCACCCTTCTTCCTGGGCTGGGGCTGTGTTACATCTGGTAGTCTTGGTTCAGTTTATTAATTGCCCCCAGATTTTGGGTGTCGTCTGCTGATTTCTCAACTGACTTGCCACTGGCTATGGACGGAATGGTTCAGTTTAACATTTTGTCTTTCACTCTTCACAATGAGGAATCGATTACCACAAGGCAAAATCTAGCGTCAGTGGGGATCTTATGCACTCCATCTCTCTCACTGAATCTGTGAAGTGAATGACTATCATCTTTTCCCCAAAGCAAACATTGTAAATCCACCAAATTCTAAAGCTAGAATGTTAAATTATGGTCCCAATTTTTTTACAGCTTGTACACAAATTCACAATGGATTTTCCTTCTTGATAGAATGGTAACAAGGTTATAACATGTTTTCTCCATAGATGATAAAACGGTTGTTTGTTTCAAAACCCTTACTACTTAGGAAGTGTTAAATGATAAGAGTGCATGTAAAAGTACATTGTGAAATGGAAAGCAGTATAACTAATCCACACATTACTGATTAGCACCTTTGCACCATCCAATGTTCCTGAAAATAACATGTATATAACACTTGTTTTAGTTGGTAGAACATTCCTCAGATGATCATAGCAGTTAAACTGTAACCACACACTTCTCCAAAGTAACATTTACAAAATTCCACAAACACTGCTTTCCAGACTCATCATTTGAAAAGTTGTTTGCAGTGAAACTTGCATCCTTTACCGCTAAGAGTTTCAAAGAAATTTGTATTCATATTCCAAAAAAAAACAAAAAAACACAAAGATAATAAAGACAACTAAATTAGAGCCAACTGTTTACACCTCTCAAGCCAATCCAGTCTGCATGACTTCCATAGCATATGTAATCACTTACCTGTGAAAGCACTGGAAGATCTGCCTTAAAGATAATGTTCAGAACATGAGGTCATTCCAGAAATGGCTTGTTTTACTTATAAAGCAGAAATACAGTATAGATACTGATCTTTGTACCATTATTAATAAAAGCGACATTTAATATGATATTCAGATTAGGAGTACTGTACAGTATATACATTTATTTAGGAGTACATACAAAAACTTTTTAAAAAGCCATGTGGCCATTGATCTGCACAATTATTCTTGGTTTCTTCATGCATTTTAAATTCACACAGCAAAACAAATCGCATTTTAACAAATGGTGACAAATTTAGTGAACTATCATTAACGTTAGCTAGCATTTAGCTAGTAATTGTGGACATTTTTACCCATTTCAAGCTTGAAAAAAGTCTTAATCTTTTGAAAGACAGTTTGGCTTTATTTTACGTATTTATTTCTAGAAAGATGCAAAATGATTGGCTAATAGATCTCTTGCACGGGACGTCAGACCTGATTAAAACTAAGCCATTTGCCATTTTGTCTGCCCATCTGTCTGTGGTTTTACAATGTCGGATAGTTGTCGTGCATGAGGCATACCATAACATACATGGTGAAAAACATGGAAGACAGTTTTATTAGTTTCCCACTGACAAAAAGTAAAGAGATCAGGGGTTATCAGCCATCCATCAGGGACACAAGCCTGACGCAAGATGAGCACATGTTGGTGATCACTGGCCTTTATATATGCATTTATATTTATATTATACACACATATACCGGGGACTGATTTCTGGTTATACTATCTGATATCAGACAAATGACGATGAGTTCCCTGTTGAGTCTGGTTCCTCTCAAGGTTTCTTCTCATTGTCTTCTCAGGGAATTTTTCCTTGTCCCATCATGCTGATCTTGCTCTTCAGGGACAAACTGACAGTTGTAGTCTATACTTGTTTTTTTATTCTATTTCCATTATTTTTTTTCTTATTCCGTAAAGCTCTTTGCAGCAACGACCATTGTTAAAAGCACTAAACAAATAAAATTGAATCGAATTAAACCGGCGCTTGTGTGGTGACCATTTTATCTCAGTTAGCAAACTCAGCAAATTTAACACAATAAATATCTAATATGCATGATGTTCTTGTGTTACGTTTGCTAATTAAGAGTACATTCAGGGGTTAATTAGGCAGGGGGTGTCATTATTTTTTAATTAGCATTATTACGCTTCCCGTAGTATTCAGTTAGCATTTGTTATATTTCTAATGTTAAATCACCGTTTTCTCAAAACTGAAACACTTTCGTCCAGTTTTTAACTGCACCAGGTTATTCATGCGCACTAAATGGCAAAACACACAGATGTGAGCGTATGCACGGCGACTTCAGTCATTCACCTGACAGTACAGATAGCAGGCTCAAAGAATGTAAACTGCACTCGTATTCTGCTTAATGCTTTGATTTCACTAAATTATAGTTTAACATTAAATCATACCTGATGATAAAGCTGTAAATATCACCATATCATAAATCTGCCAGAGCAGGGTTAGATGTCCTCGAGAAAGCCTGATAAAAATCAGCAATATCCAGTGACTGACGTTTCTCAACATATGCTGATATCTGGTCTCTCATCATGTGGCCAGTTAAACCAGTGGGGGTACATTTAGCCAGAAATTCATCATTATTTGGCTTGGGGGGATCATCTGTGGCAGTGATGATTGCCAGACAACATGGTGAATGTTTTGATTGTGAATCACGTGGCATGAGAGGCAAGATAGAATAATTACTATATTGTAATGATTAGCAATACACTATATATTACTATATATAGATATGCTATATAGTAGAAGTATATAATATATATTACGACTACTGTTACTATATATAGTAATATCTATAGCAAGGTATAACAATCTTATCGTTTGCTTGTTATCAATTTTACTATAATTGCAAATGATCCCAGTTGCAAGTTGATCCTCGTTCCTAATAACACAAAAGTATGATCCTTTTCTCAGGACTACTTTTTCTCTGATACCCCGCCACTGTATTTTGTAGTCTAGTGACAAGACGAGAGGAAGCAAATTGCATGGCGTGTCCTGAATGGTTACAGGGAAATGCAGTCATTAGCGAGAAAGGCGAGTCAGCGGAAGCCATAGTGCTCTTTGCATGCAGACACATCTTTTTTAGGACAAGGTGATGCAAGCCCCAGGTGGTAGTGCTGGTCTCCTGTGTTTTCTTCTTGGGTTTTCGCACAGTCCATTAAAGCAGACCTCATGCTAACGTGCGCATATACACATTAAATGCACACACACTCCAGGCACCCATGGATCACCCCCTCAGGGTGAATAATGCAGAACAGACTGCACTCTGTGATTCTTCAGACTGTATCTTCTAAATTTATAGTGTGCAGCTACTAATAATTCTGTGCTAGACTCTATTTATAATACTCAGGATTATATGTCCAGATTTGTGATTTAACAGCTACATACTGTACCTACAATACGTATCGGTTACAGTAATATATCCAACGTCATGGCATAAAATGGAAAGAGAATGAAAAGGAACACCAGAAAAATGAGATAATTATATGAAATTCAATCATTAAGAGAGCATTCCTGTAGCGCATTCCTGTAACCACGGAGGTAAATGTATCAGAAATGTAAATAATATCAATAGAGGAATTATTTACCATTGGTGGAGTTATATAGAACTGAGACATAATTAACACCTCCAGTTGCTTCCTCATATTTCTCTCTATCTAAAACAAAAGGTTGCAGTGTTAGAGTAGATATTATTAACTTGTCAGTAGAGATATATTCATAGCTTTAATTCCTTAAACTGTTAATTCCTAAAATTGTGTTCTTTATTGTGTTCTTTAGCCCAAACAAGTCTCTTCTGCTTGTTGCCTGTCCTTAGCAGTGGTTTCCTAGCAGATATTCTACCATGAAGGCCTGATGCACACAGTCTCCTCTTAACAGTTGTTCTAGAGATGTGTCTGCTGCTAGAACTCTGTGTGGCATTGACCTGCTCTCTGATCTGAGCTGCTGTTAACCTGCGATTTCTGAGGCTGGTGACTCGGATGAACTTATCCTCCGCAGCAGAGGTGACTCTTGGTCTTCCTTTCCTGGGGCGGTCCGCATGTGAGCCAGTTTCTTTGTAGCGCTTGATGGTTTTTGTGACTGCACTTGGGGACACTTTCAAAGTTTTCCCAATTTTTCGGACTGACTGACCTTCATTTCTTAAAGTAATGATGTTTTTCTTTACTTAGCTGCTTTTTTCTTGCCATAATACAAATTCAAACTCTTTGAATGAGAAGGTGTCCAAACTTTTGGTCTGTACTGTATGTCTACTTATTATGATTGGGTTTATAGCCATCAATTCAAATGAAAAGTTAATAAACGCCTGAGGCTTGAAAATCAAAGGATAACTTTTACGAAGAGACACATTTGTCTGTGGGAACTGCATACACAATTATTCACATGCACCACTTGCACATTACAGGAGTTCCTCTTGCAATATCCCTTGTACAGTCCTGAATTCGCTCCAGGCCATTTCCACACGTTTGGGTCATGAAAGGAATTCCTGGGAGGCCAGCGTTTCAGACATAAAGTCTGAATCATGACTCCTGTATACTGAGGAAACTTTCTATCTTGATGGTATCCAAGCACGAGTGAAATGCTGGAATAAGTGCATTTGTGTAGCAGGGGATTATATTGAGGAATAAAGTGATTCCTTACTCTTATAACTGTGTTCTGTTATTCTGCACAATCAAAAGTCCCAGTTTGACTTGATCGCCATCTCATTTAATTTTGATTGATTTTTTTTTCTATTACAAATCCATGGGAAATCCTCGACTTCTTGCTGATGATTCGGTTATTTGAGCATCTAATTGAAAGCTTCTCCCACAACAAGCCCTTACACTAAAGGCTACAGCTGAACCTCTTTCTGGCTAAATCAATAAGATCATGTAATTGAGAGCATCGTTCTTCAGTGGCCCTTGTGTCGAAATTACTTAATGCATTACTTTGCAAGGTAGATGGGATTACTTGCCTCCTGTCCCTCACATTTTTCTATCCTCGCTGAATTTTCTATTGACATTTCCAGTCATATAAAGACAGAAGTTTAGTGCGGTTAGTAGGAAATGTTGGACAGTTTTATTAAACAGGGATCAATGCTAAGGTTGTAATAAATACTAGTGTTGCAGCTAAGTAGGATAACACAGCGTTGTGCATTTTACAGAAATGTTCTTGCCCCAATTCATGTTTTTTTTTTTTTCAATTTTTTTCATCTCTTTTCAGTAATGGAGATAGTGGTACAATCCTTTCATAAATAAAAGATGAACTCATGAATATATGCACATGCAGCTTGACATACACACTTATTTAATGCTTTCTTGTAATAATTACACAAGATATGTTTTTTATTGCAAATATAGTCCAGGTTTGTTTTTTAATGTGACATGACTGCATGCCCTCTTGCTACTATTGCTAAAGAAGAAGTCGTCAGTCACTCATTGCCTATACTGCTCTATCCTGTGTACAGGGTCGCGGAGGGCCTGGAGCCTATACACTCTGGACATGGTGCCAAGCCATCACAGGGCACACACATACACACACTATGGGCAATTTGGGAACGCCAATTAGCCTACATGTCTTTGAACTGTAGGAGGAAACCGGAGTATGCGGAGGAAACCCACCAATCACAGGGAGAACATGCAAACCCAATTCACACAGACCCTGGAGGTGCAAGGCAACAATGCTAACCACTAAGCCAACACGCGACCAAAGATGAGTTAATGCTAATTATATTAATATAATCTGCTTTGTGGCTTAAAATCAAATGTTAGGATTGAAAAGTAGAAAAATCTGCATCAACATCGAGTCCTATATTATCAGTTGCTATTTGTTTTGCTCTGGCTGATTGTCAGGTAACATCTGTTTGATGTGTGCATCGGTTCATAAATCAGGTTTTGACAGATATTTTTTCACGGAGCTCTGCGAGTCTGTACGATGCTTAAAAATAATCAGCTGTGTGATTCCAGCAAGAGGCTGACATGCATTTCCTGTCAAAATGTCGACATGATGCTTTTCGTGCACGTCGTTCAATCATTACAAGCTCAAATTAGCAGATGTTAAAACTGAATCACTCTTGGATTGAACTCTGAATGAAACCAAATTGAATGTACTATTTTACTGATGTCTCATTTATCCAGAGTAATAGCAATAACAGTGCTGCTGCTGCTGCTGCTGCTGCCTGGAGCTCATTGCTATTCAGAAGGCAGGCTGACATTGATCCTGCAGCGCTCTTCCATCCTTCTTTCTGACAGAGGGAACCTGATTGTTCATAAAAATGGAAATTGAGCACAACTCTCCCACAGAAGACCGCTGCTGACTATAAGAGAGAGGGAGAGGAGGGACAGAGAGAGAGATTAATTTAGCAAAGTCAACATGAATACCACAGTTGAAGAGTAACATATGCACAATAATCAAACAGAACAACAGTTCTACAATAACTGTTCGTTGTTGTTGTTGTTGTTGTTGTTGTTGTTGTTGTTGTTGTTGTTGTTGTTTTGGCTCAGGGCTTCATCACTTTTAATTGGAAATTCATAGAAATGCAGTTACATGTCATTCTAGCCACCATGCAATCATGCCATTAGACTGAATACTCTATTTAAACCAATAGGGAGGAAGAATCATTTGAATTGTTCTTGCTAGAAAGCAGATACATTCACAAATATCTCTCTCTCTCTCTCTCTCTCTCTCTCTCTCTCTCTCTCTCTCTCTCTCTCTCGCTGTCTAGTCTATAGAAAAAGCTGCCATGCAAAGATTAGAACAAACAATGGTGCTAAGAACCTTTAGGCTGTCCATCATCTATATAGGTTAACTCAAATCCAACCTAGAGGGGATTACCATGAGCACCACATTGTTTCTCTGAAATGGCAATTAAGTATTTTAAGGAAAAATCCTTGAATCAACTGTGTGCATAGTGTGTGTACATTCTGCATTTTTCTTCTGAGCTAGAATTCATTTGTTACTGTAAATAAACCTAACAACTTCTGCAATGCACGGCTTTTTCCAATGCTCTATTTGTATATAATGAATTTTTTTTAATGACTTATAGCTCGACTTGAAGGTTGCAGTCGGTGCATAGTAAATCTTGCTCAATGCCAAACCACAGCCACTGTCAATACAAGGATTATGAGTCGGTGACTAAACAAGCGTTCAATCTTTAATGGCTATTAAAGGGGCCATTTCTAGTGTAAATATATCCTGTTTGTGCGTGACCATTTGATTAATACTAAATATACAGCACAGTGGATTTTTTTTCTCCTATATAAATAGTAGCGACTAGAGAGCTTTGTACTTTGGTCAATCAAGTGCAAGGGGCAACAGTTTGTCACAGCCAATATTGCATAACTGTGACAAGACGTCATACTCAAGTCATTCATTATTTCAACCTGTCACTGATTCCCTCTCTTTTAGTCAAGTCAAGCATCAAGTCTCGTCACTGTAACAACGCAAAAGTCTCGAAAGCCTATCGTATCTATTCGAAGACAGATTTAAGCCTGATAATCTACAAACTCATATGCAGTCTCTGCTGTAAAGTGTGTGTTTGTGTGAAGTTCTCTTTGTCAGGCTGTTGACCCAATCCATCACCACACTTGTCTAACAGTAGTGATTGGTCAAGTGACTACAATTTACAAACATACCACAAGGAAGTTTATCCTACAGTCACTTCCTACCTCAGGGTGAAGCCTCATGCTCACACTTTACCTTTCTGTCAGAAAGTGAATAACAACCATGCCATGCGTTTAATGATCTTGGACTGGCTTCCCCATTACCTCATAAGAGTGATGACTAGGATGTGAATATGTGTAACCTGATCTCAGATCAGCCTCTGCCCTTTCCAATGCTAGATGATTTCTAATAAGGTCAAGTGAATAAATCAAGAAAATAAGTGCCAGAGTCCTTTCCTTTCTCACAGTGCTAAAAAAAAAAAAAAAAAACTCCACATGCTCTGGCCTTCCTCAATGTGCACACTAAAGAGAAAGTCATCCATTTAAGCACTTAACGTTTCCAAAGCTTCCATGGGCAATATTAAAGGGCAATTATAAAAGAATGATGAATGAGGAGAGGCTCTGCTTTCTTTACTGCTCTCTCTCTCTCTGCTTTAGGCTTGGCTTGTATTGGTCACTTCTTATTGAGAATATGAAGTGGTGTCAGAACAGTGAGCTAGTACAGATTTCATAGATCACAGTAGCACAGTATAAGCAAGGTTTTTTTTTTTTTTAACTATTGTACATAGAGAGATGTAAGTCTCTGTAAGTTTAATATGTAAACATACAGATTGCTAAATGAATTTATGAAATTTGGTGTATATCATAAACACTGTTTAAAAAAATCAATAAAGATCATCAATTTTGTAAGATTTTTAAGATTTTAAGTTTGCTATGAAAAATATGATACAGTGTTTACTGTAGCTTGACAACTCCGTCAAGAATGTATTTCCATTGTTGACATAATTAAGCAATATCACATGAGAAGGAGTGCTGTTGTACAGAATATCAGAACAGCTGTAGGCTTTGCAAGTGCCAAAGATATCACAGCCATGCTGATATTCGGTACAAGAGCAGGACCTCAGTTGTGATATTGCTTTTATTCAGTAGTTCCACAAATACTATTTATTATCAACAGATTATGATTTTTTTTGTTTATTTAACCAGTTATTTTTCTCCGCCAACACATATCCTTCCACGACTGGCAGAGCTGGCAACTGACAGCTAAATTAACTTTAAGGTGAAAGTAGTTTTAAATTCTTACATTACTATGTAGACAAAAGGTGAAGAGAATAAACCATGGAGGTGGTGGACAGTCCTGAAAAACATTACAAGATTTTATTTATATTTCCACTTATTCCACTTTAGTATATCAGTAAACTTCTGGGGTTCTGGGGTTGAATCCCAAATAATGTTAAATGAAGAGCTAGTGCACTGTGTCAGGTCCAATTACTTGTTCTACCCGCACCAAGTCGCGCCCTTCAACTGGGGTTAGAGAGGGATTTGGGATTCAGCCTTGTGTTAGACGCTAATTAGCTTTGAGCTCACGTTAGATGTGAACTGAACAACACGGACGATTCAGAGAACATTCTGAACGCAATTACTAAGGAGACAAAGTCTTGCTAAAAGTGCTTCTGTGGCAGGTTTTGAATCCAGGATAAAAATAACTACAGTGGAGAATTAGTCCATTGATGGGAATCTTTTTAAATGTAAATTTCATTTTATAGCCTTTTATAAGAGTACAAGTTTCAACAATAAAAAGAAGCTGGAGGAGAAGTGTTTGAAAACCAAATTACTAACAATAATTGCTTTCATAAGTTTCATTAGGAGTCTAATATTCGCCACCCTATAACACCATTGCATTATATCAACACCCAGTATTCGTGTTTGGCCCTATGGAAGCTTTCTTTCCCCGACACAGTAGACCTAATCTAATTATATGCACACAACCAAATATAACAGCACATTCTGTAACTACACCTGTTTGTGCCTAAAATATAATATGGCATAATTTCAAGTCAGCACACCCCGCGTAGCACCACGGGGAGTAATTTGAATGTAATGGGAGGTTTGTCAAAGCTTCCTTTTGATTGCCTTTTTTATCCTTGAGCTCTTGGGTTGGAAATAACATGCAGAATATGCCATCACAGCTTTTGTTGTGCTTCCCTGTCAAATTATGCTGGAGTGGGATGACAGAATAGAACATCTGCAATGTATATGTGCCATAGAAAAGGAGTCCAGCATGAAATGAATTGGTTTACCATGAGAATGCGTCTGCAGATGGCACAAAAGGCAGGGAGATCTCGAGAGCCAGTGTCCCCCCCCTTTTGTCCCACTTCATTAGTCTTTCTGAATTTATCCTCCTACAGCTCATTACAATTACTGATTAATTAGCATAGCAAGTGCCTGACCAAAGAAATAAAAATGAAAATGTAAATCGTGTCTCAGTTGCCTGTCCGTGACACATGCCCTAATTAAAAATGCAATCAGAACGACAGAGAAGAAAAACGAGGAAACGCACTCACTAGAGAATGTTTTTTTCCTCTAGATGTGATCTATTAGATGTTTTCCTCGTGTCTGCGGGGTTGACGGTGTCAGAGCCCTAGGTTAGGGACGACGGCACTACGAATCAAGCCCATATGTCAGCTGCGTATGAAAAGCAAAAGAATGAGGGAGCATATGTTACTGACAAATGCAGGTCATTTAACCTTGGATTAATCTGTTTAATCAACAGACTAATTCATGTGATTGACATCCACTGCTGTTTGAATGGTGCCCACATCTGACAAAGTGGAGAGGGTATAAATAACACATTTGTAGCTGACAGAGTACAGATAGGCCTAATCTGTGCTGATCCCAGCATGTGTATTTATTCAGAGCTTTGTGTCAAGGAGCTACTGCTTCAAACAGAATCTTATTTATCTGTTGCTTGCATCGCCACTGCTTATAGCACACGAGGAAAAAACGATTATAGAAAAACAGAGCAGGTTCTGTGTGACTGAGTGGTTAACTCAGTGTGAAAGTGTAGAGGCAATGAGAAGATAAAGTGGTGGACCTGACTGCCACCCTCCCAGTGTGAAAATTATCTCATTAATTCAGTTTCCCCTGGCCTCTTGGTCTCTGAATGCTACAGAGACTCTCTATATTTCTCCCATTCTCTCTCTCTCTCTCTCTCTCTCTCTCTCTCTCTCTCTCTCTCTCTCTCTTTTCATACCAAGTCAACATTAGCATACCCTGGTTTCCCAGGCAACCAGTTCAGAATGATTCCCTTCAGCTTCCTCAGGACAAAAGCCGAGTAAACACTAGAGTTTATCTTCTCCCAGTGTATGACAAATACTGTGACATGTTAGCATGTCACAACGCCTGGCTCTTCTGCTTCACCTGCAACTGCTGACTGATTTCACCCACAAAGCACAAAGACCTCCTGACACTCACTCTTGCGGTATAAAATAACCATATGGAATCAAACGTGTTCAGTTTAAGCAGCACTTCCAAAGCGTGAAAGAGAATTACTGATCTAGCTACATAATAAAAGCTTAATTGATAGCATTAGGACATTAAATCTGGCATCAGCACAAGATGGTAAATAGGGTGGAAGTGGATCTGAAATTTGATTTAGTTTAGTATTTAATGGGGGAAAAACGACTGTATATTAGATACTGCTTTTTTAATCTAGTATCCAATGAAAGTGTGTTTAAGAGTTCATAAAACAAAAAAGCCATTCAGGTTCCAACTTCCCAATTAATACAAGAGGATATATCAAGCATCACATTCAACAGAAGTGGTTATCTTAACAGTGTTAATATTTTTCGGCATTGATCACCTGCAAATGCAATACATATTTCAGATTTTCCGTATTTCAGATTTAACATATTGTCCTAATGTCAGGCATAGATGTAATGGTTATTTGTTATGTTGTAAACAAGCCTACAGTACATAAAATACGTAACAATAATTGGTATAAACTGATCAGCCGTAACATTATAATAGAAATCATTCAGCCCAATATTGTGTAGGTCCCCATTGTTGTGCCAGGGCAGCTCTGGCACCTCAGGGCATGACTCAACAAGACCTCTGGGGTGGTGCTCTGGTGTCTTGCATCAGGACATTGGCAGCGGATCCTTTGGCTGCTGTGGGTTGCTGGTGGGGCCTCTAAGGATCAGACTTGTCTATCGAATTGGGATCTTGGGAATTTGAAAGCTGGGTTGGCAAAATTGGGCTTTTTGCTTGCTGGGCCTTGCGCTCAGCAGACTGTGACTTTGCCAGCATTGGCTTTTCTATAAGATCGGACCAGAGAGGCTGTCCTTTGGTCCCTGTGGGCATGGGTGAAACATGGGCGCCCCTGATCCTGTCACTAGTTCACTGGTACTTTATATAATTGATAATCAATGTCAGTGTGTTAATGTTAGGGCTGACCTTGGAAATTTGATGCAATGATCTATTAAAAACTCCTTTGGAGTCTGAACACTGGTGTAAGTTTTCTAAAAATATACTGCACCATACTTTGTATTTCTGGCAATAACACAGCTTATGTAACTTACAACAGTTGATTTAATTCATATTCATCATTATTCAGTGTAGAGTAACTAAGACAATATGTTATTATTTGACATTTTTACCTTTAAATGGATGGGTAAATATGGGCCTATTTGCCAAAATCTGTGAATGTACAGTACAGACCAAAAGTTTGGACACACCTTCTCATTCAAAGAGGTTGAATTTGTATTATGGCAAGAAAAAAGCAGCTAAGTAAAGAAAAACGAGTGGCCATCATTACTTTAAGAAATGAAGGTCAGTCAGTCCGAAAAATTGGGAAAACTTTGAAAGTGTCCCCAAGTGCAGTCACAAAAACCATCAAGCGCTACAAAGAAACTGGCTCACATGCGGACCGCCCCAGGAAAGGAAGACCAAGAGTCACCTCTGCTGCGGAGGATAAGTTCATCCGAGTCACCAGCCTCAGAAATCGCAGGTTAACAGCAGCTCAGATCAGAGAGCAGGTCAATGGCACACAGAGTTCTAGCAGCAGACACATCTCTAGAACAACTGTTAAGAGGAGACTGTGTGAATCAGGCCTTCATGGTAGAATATCTGCTAGGAAACCGCTGCTAAGGACAGGCAACAATCATCACAAAAGGATAAGGGATAGTGAAAAAAATAGAATTCGAGAAATGTTTTTTTGTTTTGTTTTGTTATTTGTAGTGGAGTTACATACAGTATTTCATTTATATTTGCTCATAAAAAAATCCCCTGAATAAGTTTTACTGTGGTTATATTATTCAAGATTTTTGACATTTTTAATGAGATGTTACAAATGTCATGCTGTTGCAACTGTTCACAGCCTACACTACCACAGCATGTGATTTTTGGATGCAGGAATCATTACCACATGGTACTTATGTTACTAGGCTTATTATGAATGAAACTGTTGGTTGTTTTGACATTTGACACGTATTATTATTTAGTGCAACAGTATGTGCTTTCGGACATATCACATTGAGCATGCAGCCATCCGTGTGGAACTCTTCTCATTAATTTTGCGTGTGCACACATGCATCTTACTACCCTTGTAGTTATTTCGACCTTCCATCGAAATAATTATTAATGTACCTAAGGAATCCTGTACCTACATCAATCCATACCCATAACCTGCGTGACCAACTGTCATTATAATAAAAGTTTTAGATTTTCTATTTTAAAAATCTCAAAGGGACCAATTTCCCAACAAAAATCTAAATTGTCAGAGATTTGTATCCTTGTGGTGACATTTGCTTGCTTGATCATCGTCTATACCACTTTATTCTGCATACAAGGTTATGGGGGCCCGGAGCCTATCCCAGGAGACTTTGAGCATGAGGCGGGGTACCCCTGGACGGTTGGATGCCATTCCATCTTAGGGAACATTCACATACACACTCATTCACACACTATAGGCAATTTGGGAACATCAATTAGCCTAATCTGCATGTCTTTGGACTGTGGGAGTAAATTGGAGTACCCAGAGGAAACAAGCAAACTCCATGCACACAGACTCGAGGTGAGAATCAAACACCCTGGAAGTACAAGACGACAGTGCTAACTGTGCTTTTTTTTGTGGTAAAATTTTATTGTTTTGTAACTGTAAAACTTTGATATCTTACAAAGATCTCTTCTCTTATAACTTACTAGAGGTCACCTGGGACAAATCCTGATGTCTGCGTGCCACCATTACCTTCGAGTGTCCTGTAACCTACCGTTACAGTGACATGTGACATGCCCATAGTATGACACAGAAGCTGATAACTGCCTGTGACATGCCCACAGCATGACATAAAAGCTGATAATCGTATCTAACTACCTGTGCAAACACACCACCGCCCATGCACTACCCGCTGCTATATATGTATGTGTGTGTGTGTGTGAGACAACACCATCAGGTAAGAATTTTTGGTGTTTATGCTTTTATTTTTTAGTAATTGTTTTCCTTGATAGTGTATTTCTAATTGAATTTTGTAATTTTTTTAACATAAAAAAATGACTGATATACAGATATACACACACAACCTTGTCTTACTAGCCTTGTGAAGACCTTCTCTTGTCATTACCGTTTATGCAACTAAGGAATGCTGTACCTATACTTAAATCTAACCATAACCATAATTCTAGTAACCAACCTGCTTATTATAAAAAAAAAAATATATATATATATATATAACAAAAGCTGCAGTTTTTTTTTTTTAGCAAACAAACAAAGATCCTCATGGGGACCAGCTAAATGTCCCCACAAAAATTTGTTTTTGTGGGGACATTTAGCTGGTCCCCACCAAGATATGAAAACCTCTCTCTCTTTCTTTCTCGCACACGCGCGCATGCACACACACACACACAGAGTGCCAGTTCAATCCGAGTGGAGGAGTTTCAGCCCGGGCTTTGCAGCAGCTCCACCAGCTCGTTGTCGGTGACATTGTATTAATCTGTCTGTCGGTTCTGCGGGGCTGCGAACAGCCATTAAAGATTACGGTCGAGATTGAGTGAGAGCGAAACGACATGAAAACATCGGAATTTATCCCGCTCGAAATCTGACGAGGCGAGAAGCCTGGCTGCAGGGTTTTTCGGGGACTTAGGACTCGGAGCTGAAGAGGAATGAAGTGAAAGACCCGGGCGGCGCTGCGCTGCGCTTTAACAGCCCGCTCTGTGTGCCTGATGGCCGGGATCCGCTGAGCTGGCCCTTCCGCTGTCTCTCCGGATCGCTCTCTCTTCTATCTCGCTGTGTATGTGTGTGTGTAAGAGAGAGTGAGTGTATGTGAAACCCAGCGATTCCCGGCTCGGCTCGTTTTGCTTTTTGCCATTGGGGATCTATGGAGTGCACATAACCATAACCCTCCTTCGGATCGGGGACACCTCAGCGGGGTAAGCGGCTGTGTTTTAACGATCTCTTGTGCAGGAATCTCTTTGGACACTTCCCCACACACACACACACACACACACACACGGTTTAGCTGTTCTCGGCTAACGTGCTAGCCAGGATTAGCGCTCTAGCAGGCTAGCTAGCCTCAGACACACAGTTCTTCCAGCGGTTATATGTGCATATGCTTTGCATTGCCGAAAAATCGTTAGTTCCTGGAGGAAAGCTGTTTAAAACTTTGAAGTTTTCTTTCTACCCTAGTAATGGTGTTTGTTTGCGCGCAGATGTTTTGACTTCTCGGGGTTTGTTGGATGTCTTTAATGTCATTGCATGTGATGTGTGTTTTGGGGAGGGGGGGGGGGGTTATTAACTGCCTGCAAAAAGAGAAGAAGAAAAAAGGAGGAGGAGGAAAGGGGAGAAAAATAAGCACACTTAGGTGCCTGTGGTGGTGTTCAGGTCCTCATGACCTAACATTTCTATATAGTGTTTCTATAATAAAGCCCACACTGACGCTGTGCCCTTCGCTTTGTCACATTTCTTTCTGACTGTGTTAGCCAGCTAGCTGTGCTGCTAGGCAGCGCCTGCTCTCTAACACTGCGTGTCTGGTCTAGTTTAGCTCTCAAACAGCCATGCAGTGATTTGCACTAAAACACTACACTTGCTGCTACAAAGTCAGCCTCGTCCCTTCACTTCAGGAAATTCCCTGGCAGTCTATGCCAGAACTAACAACTTCTTTTATTTATTTTCTTTACAATATCTTATTATTACTATAATTTTCTTTTAAATTGACCCCGGTCACTCCAAGCTCCCCCCCTGTTCTCACTGAGCTTAGCCAGCTAACTAGCGTGTCCTTCTGTAGAGTCCTGCGAGCTAACAAGGCCCACAGAGCAAATCTCTCACACAGCACCCCAGGGAAGGCAGACCGAGCATAAATGTCTGCTTCTGAGAAAAAAACTTTTTTTTAATTTTTGTGTTAAAAAAATATATATTATTATTCCGATACAAAGATAAACACAAGTCTTTCTTGAACCACTTGAATCTGGTGCGACTCCAGGCTCGTTCATCACCACCACATCTCTTTTTTTTGAGTCCTCAAAACTGCAGTATCTTTAAAAATCATTTGAAAGGATTTACAGCCTTAATTAATATAAAAGCCTTCCCATTAACGACGATAAAGATGCCAAGGACTCGCTGATTTAAAAGCTCTTTCGTTTTAACAAGTGAATCTCGCTCATCTCGTGAGGAACCGAGAGTTGCTTTCAAGATTTGATGTGCATTGTGTGTCATAGTTTTGAGGTAATAGTTACAGGGTCTTTCCCCCTGGCCCTGAATGATTGTTGTTGTTGTTGTTGTTATTATTATTATTATTATTATTATTATTATTATTATTATTATTGCCAGGTCATGCCAGGAGAACCAGACAGTGCTGAGGGTAGCGTTTCTGGTTCCTGGCCCCAAAGACCTCACATCCCTACTGTGCCATTTTGGAGTATGCTTGCCATGACTGGTTTTCACGTAAGAACATGAAAGTAGGGCGAAGAGCTGGGTTCATTTGCCCCCTAGGTGATAATTTTTATACGTACGAATCAGCCCCCACCATTACTGAAGATGAACGTGTGGTCGGTTGCCGGTTCGCACCCTCTAACAAGCTCTCCCTTATCACACCCAGGTAGGGTGAAATCAGCTGTTCAGTCTGCTGCTCATATTACTGAACACAGGACAGTGAAACACCTTTGTGCATACATAAGCTCACACACCAACAATTGCTTAATGGTGCTCTGATTGACGAGAGAGTAACACCATTACCCCTCACCCCCCCAAAGAACACGGACGGTTTTAGTCATGATTTTGGTTTCAGCTGATGATTCACCTTCACTTACACCTCATTTCCTGAGTATCGAGGCTGTGCGTAATGCGGCATTCAGATGTTTTCCCGATCGTATGATAGAATTTGATATGATCTATGATAGAATTTGATAGAATGATTTTATCTACTGAAAGGTTGTAGAAAGTGCCACAACACTTAATTACTAATAACGTCTGAATCGTTTCTGCTGCTGTAACCGAAACCAGACCATGAAAAATTACAAAGAGCCTCTTTCCAGTGGTGCAGTGATTATTTTTTTTTCTATTAAATTTGCACAGGTAGTATTTGCTGAGCTATAGTGTAATTTTGTCATAGCTATCATAATTTCACTGCTTTGCCCTGATGACTAGACATGGTTCAATTATGATATTTTAGGAGGACCTTGGAATCATTACATTGCCTCACTTTTCACTATTCCATCACTAAGAGACTGTTTCTAATCTTGTGCAGAATCTAATAAGCAAATTGCATCCATTAGGTCAGTGGACGCACTGTGAGCCTCGTAAGTACACTTTAAATGAGATGTGCAGTAATAGCGTAGAAATCTTTATAATAAATTCATCTGTGCTGTTTAATTTCCCTGAAAGTGTGCATTTCGTTTTTCTGATCATCATAATTACGGATCGCAAGGACGCCTTATGCTTGGGAGAAAAAATTATATGAGGTAAATCATTAGCAAGCCTGTGATCTGGTATTTTGTGATTGCCAAGTAACGTCTAATTAAATGCCCTGGCTGATTTGGTTACCTTTTTTGTGCTTACTGAGTTTATTTTGCGGTAGTATTTTATTAGTTGATTAGGAATTAAGTTGTAGCAGTCCATTAGTCTATGATATATCACTAGACACAACTCTATAACCTTCAGAAAACTATTTCTCCTTTCTGGTGTGCTTTGTGATTGGTAACAAATGAAGGCGTTTTAACACAGTTCAGAGAGTCCTGCAGTTATAGTAATTGGCAGGGGAATTTACAGACGTGCTTTGTAGCTTCTGTCAAACAAGCATATTCTCAAGCTAGATCAAAGAGGTCAGTGTCTAATAACACTATCAAAACTGTTAGAGTCAAAAACAAGGTTGTTATTAAAATTGGTGCTCATTTATGTGCTTAGTGAAGAGGGAGAGATCTTCAGTCGTCGCTAAACAACAGCAACAGTCCATATGTGGGTTTACATGGATACTAATATCCCACTAATAACCTTAATAACGGCTCAATCGCGAACATCTCAGTCGGAGCAGTTTGACCTGATCCTGGAATAGGCGCGGGGGGGTTGTGTAAACCATTGGTAATCCATTCAGTAGGTAAATATTGGCCATGAAAACATGTGATCTGATCATCTCTGTCTTGTTGGAATAAATAGAATCTTTCTGCACATGGTTGGCCCATGTGGGTGTAACATTAGATGAGTGGAGCTTCCAGGAAGGAAGTTTTGCTTTCACTCCTGATCAGTAAACTCACTGAGAAGAACTCTCTCCCACTGGTCTTAACTTTCATCCACTGGATGTCTGACTGAGAAGGGAGCACTGACTGGTTCACGTTTCACAAGTAGTAAAGTATCTAACCAATCATAGATGAGACTGAATTCTTGTAACCAATCATGAAGCAGAAGGCTGGATTTATAATGAAAGATGGAAAGCCTACATAAAGTCAAAGTTGAAAAAAATGATTATCGGAAGACTAAATGTATTGCAACGGACAGAACGTTTATTCATGTCACAGAAGTTACATTCTAATTAAATGCTTTAATCATGTAAACACATCTCTTATGATTGGTGTCGTTGTAAAGTGGTAATTTGGGATTTCAATCGGATTGAAGAAACATTGTCCGTGTGAATGTAGTCTAGTTAGTGACTCTCAGAGGTTCATTCCGCCTCTTGGTTGCCGGGGTAGAGAAGAGTTTTCATCCAAATCTTCCCTGTGTCTCTGGGGCTGTGGATTCATCATCCTAGGGAACGTGGAGCAGAGCAATGTTTGAAAAGTGCATTCAGGTAGGCGGGGGTTGGTCTGTTTTTATATTTATAGGCAAGCGTCTGTATTTTAAATTTGATGGGGTCTACAGGAGGCTAGAGGAGGAAACTCGAGCAATGGCTTGGTCTGGGAGAACTCGTAAAGAGATCATGTAAAATCATGCAGTGCATTCTGGATCAGATGCGCGGGTGGATGGCACGCAGGGGAAGACCTGCAACAAGCCGGTCACAGTAGTGAGAACACTGCAATATTATCGCTAGCCATAATCTCGTAAAGCAGACTAACCTGCTGTAGAAACGTGGAAGCGGTTTGTATTTCCTGCAGAAGCTGTGCTATTATGTCAAGAGAATTCGTCAAGTTTAGAGCACCGTCTAAAATTAAGAATCCAGAGGAAATCTCAAACCAAATAATCTCAAAACTTACTTTCCTGGATGGTCTTCATGAGAGCCAGTTTCATCATGGTGCTTGATGTGTTTTGCAAATGCACTTGACAATACTGTTCTTGCAAGAACCATTCCAGAACAGCTGATCTTTTGTGTCATAAAATAACAACTGAATGTTATTTTTATTTAATTAGGTAATGGCATTTGTGTTGTTTTTTCAAAGTTGTGAAAAAAAATCCAGTATTGTTCTAGAATGTAGAAAATCAATCCAGAGTCTGAACTCTTGACTGGTACTGTGTGTGTGTGTGTGTGTGTGTGTGTGTGTGTGTGTGTGTGTGTGTGTGTGTGTGTGTGGTAAAATATTTGTCAGTGAAATTTCAACATCATAATTTACAGCATTTCAGTGTTTATTGAATATATGAAAGAAATATTGCTGCTTGAGACAAATCGGATAATAAACATTAGTGCTACTGAATTAAATCAAATCGAATCAACAGTCTGTCTATGATGCACAGCTTTGTCAATCCATGTAACTCTTTTCCAAGGAACATCGATTTATTCCAGCGGACTGTCCTCTTACTGATGGATATCGTCATGTGCTTTACTAAGTGTGCAGAAAATGAGAGCATGCCAATATTCGGCGCTGCTCTGACAGCCCATACCTGCACACAAACCGCCTGCTAATGCGGCAATTCTCCTGCTCTTGTACAAGAGGAGGTCACTGGCTAGAAATCAAATGTGTATGGTAATTAACATCCAGCTATTTAAAGAAGAAGGGAACGTTTCATGTGAGTGCCAAGTGAGAAATGAGGTATGTTAATTTGTAATTTCTCAAGGATTCATAAATAAAATGTGCTGTCGTTGGATGGTTAACAATAGGCACAATGCCAAAGTGACACCCATGTGTCAAACAAGGTTTTTTTTTTTTTTTTTTCAGTAGATGATTTGTTCAGGTCAACAACCATTGATCTCTTTTGCATTCCTGTTTTTTTTTCCCATTATGATGGATGATTTCCTGTTTATACACTGGGGTAATAGTGGTGGCAAAGCATGTGGTCTAAAGACACACTGATCAGTTGAGCAGTGACTAATCTGCCCCATGTAATGGCCTGAATCCCGGCTGATGCTACAGCCATCCATTGGCGGTTGTCTAGGGAGCATATTGGGCGTGCTATCGGAGAGGACGGGAGGCCTACTTGCACTCTCGCAGCAATGAGACGCTACCCCGTCCACTTACACGGATAGTGCTCCAAGTGCGAGAGCAGTTTGAGAAGATGTTGTTGTCGTGTGTCTCAGAGAAAAAAATGAGGCTTTATTCTGTCTTGTAACGTGGAACATTTTGAAATTGAGATTTGTTTGGCGAAGTGAAAGTCCGTAATTGTGTTCAGTTTTTAAGAGAATGTTGTTTTGTACTATGTTCAAGTCAAACCAGGATTTTTACTTGCACCACACTAATGTGCTTTTCCCAGTGTTTCACTAGTGCTTGAGTTCCTGTAATGTGCAAGTGGTCCTGGTGTGTACAGTTCCCACAGACAGATGCCTTTTCCTCAAGTTGACGACAAGTCGATTTTTCAAGTCTCAGGCGTTCCACTTTCTGAATGTTCAAGGGAACGACGGAAGGGAAAATGCAGTTGACCTAGTAAATTGCAGTCAGGGCATCTCTAATGTGGGCACCCACCCATTACAATCACATGTGCTTGCTGAACATCTCATTCCACTTCCACATCCCTCTTCGCTGCTATAATAAGCTCTACTCCTCCAGGAAGGCTTTACTTTAGATTATCGAGTGTGGCAGTGTGGATTTGTGTTCAATCAGCCACAAAAGCATTATCCAGGTCAAGCACTGATGTTGGGTGAGGGGGTTTTAGGGTGCACTCCGTGTTCCAGTTCATGCCGAATGTGTTAAGTGGGGTCGAGTTAAGCCGGGACTCTGTGCAGGGCACTTGAGCTCTTTGACTCCAACCTTCAACACACCATGTCGTTCTAATGAACGGAAATTTTTAGACGTTCTGTGGGCTTCAAAGAATTTCTAAATAGGAAATCGTTCATATAGAGAGAGTGGAAACAACATGAACTTTAGAAAAGGTTTCAATAATTTTGGAGGCCCCTGCATTCATGAATATGTTTCCTTTCTTCTCCACCTAACTGAAAGTAGATGTGTAGTCTGAATGCTAGAAAGAATTTATGCACTGGTTTGAGAAACTGCCCCTGGTCTCTTGTGTATTATTAAACCATTGAAAGCACAAAACATTTTGCACCGGTGAGTTCCCAGATTTGACGGGTCAATTAACTCGTTTTGGCACACAGCGCCGTTACGGCTCGTATTTAGCTGGCGAAGCTTCCAGAAGATAAATTGCCTGGTGCAGATTTCTTGTTCTGCTGTTGAGTGCAGCAAGGTGATGTGAGGATAAGGTCTGCTAAGTCACTCGCTCTCACACTGACATTTTGTTATCCTGCTGCTATCTGGCTGGCACCCAAGTGGATTTTGGTGCAGTGGAGGAAGGAGGCGGAAGACTGCGCTCCTCTTTCAAGACCGACCGGCTCTGCCACGAACGCTACGTTTTGACACTCTGTTTCCAGAAGGCTTTTTTAGCGCCTGGGACTTGTAATGTCTGGGTGAATTCTTACAAACAAATAGCACATCTGCAGAGCGTGAAGCCTGCTCCTGCTGCATCGAAGGCGTTTTAGACCTGTCGTTTCGTGCTTTAAAGCGATTCAGGGACATAAAGGGGTCATTGTTGAATAGAGTGAGGAGAAAGTCGTTTGGTTTTGTGGGGAAAAAAAAGGTTTATTGGACTCTGGACCTGTTTGAGCTACTGTAGCAAAATCTGAGAGAGTTTTAATGTGTAGAGGAACAGGCCAAGAGCCCTCTGTTAGTCAGAAGTCTATAATCGGTGCAAGCGTTTGGGGTCATTTCTTCTAAATGTGTGTAAGCACTTTCTTTAAGAGATGAAGGACGTTTCATACCTGGTTACAGGGTTGTATGTACTAGAGATGGGAATCACCTCCTGAAACAATATTATCATGCAGATTCGATTGTGGTTCTATAATATCACAATTCAATATTACATTTCCTCCCGGTTTTGTTACGATTTTAATCCCTTAAAAATGCTTGTTTTTGTTGTGAAGTCATTCGGCTGCTGATTCATTAAATGTCACCTATTCCCTATAACATTAAGTTTCTCATGTTAAAAGAGCAAGGGCAGCATTTAAACAATACCAACTTCAAGTATCTCTGTCATCCACTATTATTATTATTATTATTATTATATCTAAACAAATTTAGCAAATAATTCACTCCTACCATACGGGATGAAAATGTGTAAACAGTTCAGAGTGTACCTCCTGCAGGATTATAAAGAAATGGTCATTTATTTATACATTTTTGAACCTCCTTAAATGCCTCCAAAGTCTCAAAACTCAACCTGACTGCAAGTGTTTTAAAAACTGGTGTGTGTAATGAGTGGGTGGATTGAGACTAATTCGCTCACAGAGTTTGGAGAAAAGGGGAGATCGGAGGCTTTTAACACGCACGACTTTTGATAATGCAAGTCCATAAAAATGCGTTTCTGTTGCGCAACTTGGAAGCCGCACACTGCACAGAATCGTTTATATCTGAGGCTGATCATCGGCCATGGCCGAAAACCAGCTAATTCTGGTTACTGGCTGATTAACCGGTTCATCTCTATTATAAATGTAATTCTTTTTAAAAGCTATTTTGTAGTCCCATCTCTAGTATGTACATGTGTGTACAAGTTCAATATTACCGCTATGCTTTCATTAGAGATGTTTTCATATTAAGTGTAGAATAGCCTGATTTTTCATTTAAAAAAATCGCTTTATTACACGATGACAGTCATTTTTCTTTGTCTGACTGACTAATCTTGACGAGTGGAGTTGTTGCAATGCAGGTTGTCAACGTTTGTGTTTGGACGTCAGGGAGACGGCGTGAGAAATCCGAGCTGCTTAGAGAACAGCAATCAGGCTTTATCTCAAGATGAACTGCCTGTAGGTTTGGACCGAACAAAAGGCCGACAAACAATTTAGCTTTGTAGTTAAATGTGGTTTAATGAACGTCAGCGTTGAAAAGGATGAAGTTAAAGCATATCATTCAGCCTTATGGCTGCTGCGGCGCACACAAAGGTGTAACATGAATGTGTTATTAAATCACCGGGCTTGGAAAGCGCTTTATATAGGGCCGTGTATAAACCGCTAATGCTTCGCTCCTTGTGTGTTGCTTCAGGCTCAGACATATACTATGTAAGCACCCGGATCTCATTTTGCGTCCTCCTTTATTCATGCTTTGAGACACGGTGTGTACAAAATATTATTTTCCTGTATTTTTTCTGGTTTTCTTTTGTCTGAGGAGGACTTGACTGTGCTTGAATTCAAATAAGATGTTTACTAAATGTTTTAACACTTGCCATGTCTTGCGCTTAAAAAAAAAAATCCATAAAATCCTATAATTTTGTTTTAAAGCACCTTTTGTAAATACTGTACTTAAACCCATAGTCTTGGTGATGAATTTAGAAGATACAGTATAAAAAAATAGCATGTGGGTTGAAGTTTCAGGGCTTTTTTTCATATGAAAAGTATTTAGTATTAAAAGCATCTTTATAAACACTATATCTGAAATGTTGATCACGTTTGCACCATGTGGGGTTAAAATTAGGTGACAAGTTTCCAGGAAGGAAAGTTTGCTTCCGTTCCTTATCAGTAAACTCCGTGAGAACAAGTTTCTCCCACCAGTGTTTATTTCCCTCCGCTGGGTCTCTGGCTGAGGAAGGGGCTCTGATTGTGTTCACCATTTCATATGATATAAAGCATCTATCCAATCAAAGATGAGACAAAATTTTTGTGACCAATTATTACGCAGAAGGCAGGATTTATTGGCCTAACCTAACCTTGTAACTAGGGTTGGGTACCGAAAACCAATACGGCACCGGTACCTATAGAACCGGTATGTACTGGACCGAAACAGAGCGCGAATTTCGGTGCCTCATTTCGGTGCCACTTAAATGCCTGAACTGCCGATTGAAATATTTGTTCTCTGATGACACAGTTGTAATAAGCATTAGATTCATCAGCACACATGATCGCTAGTAAAATTTAAATACTGCATTCATGGGGTGTCAGAAATGATCGGAAAAATAAATGATTTCCTTAATTAGAAAAATCTTGAGGACTTCGGAAAGCTTTGATAATACAAATCCAAAACATTGTTATTTTTGTAGATTAAAAGTTTATTAGATTAGATAAAAATTTTTTTTAAGCACAAATCATCAGGAAATGAGACCACTGCAACAAACTAACAGCAACTAACGTTACACTCGCTCTGATGGCAGCAGGTGATCTACCGCTATCTTAACTTGATAAATTAAACAACTTTCATTAAAATGCCTAAAACTAAACGGTCGAAAGTGTGGCTATACATCACAAGAAAGGATTCCGACATCGCGATGTGCAGTAAATGTTTTCCAGCACTTTCGTGTAAAGGGGGAAACACGTCAAATCTAATAAAACATTTGAAGGCACACGGAATAAACTTAAAAGCAGAGGGATGCACCAAGTTTGACAGCTTGCGGAGAACAGCTGGCACTATTGGTGTGGATGACTCCAGCTCCAGTCATACCAACCGTAGCAAAAAGGAGTCCAGCGATTATGATGACAACAGCAGCTTTTCCGTAGGTTAGGAGTAAGCTAATGTAATGTTAACTGCAAAATGCTAATCTTGCATTCATGCTAACAAATTGTCAAACGATTTGTAAAATACTAATGTAACATGGATTCTGTTTATAATTATGGCTTTCTAGCTAGTACTAGTATAACACTGACCCCATTTACCATTGCAACGAAGGCTAATATATTGTTCAATTTTAAGCCTTAAATTTTTTGATCAATAAAAATGTATTCTTGAGTCATCCACCATCATTTTGTGGCTTTTGCACAGTATCGGTTCAGGCACCGTTTTGGCACCGGTACTGGTTTAAAAGTATCGATTTGGCACCGGTATCAAAAAAACCCCAAACGATACCCAACCCTACTTGTAACCTAAATTGAAAGAAAAGCTCTTCTACTCCTTCTTCTGCGCTATTTGCAGCAGATTAAATACTTCACCACTTTATATACTTCAAAAATGTTATTCTGATTAAATGCTTTGTGCATGTGAACCGTTAAGTTGGAATTCTCCAATTTCTCTGATTGGAGAAATATTGCTAGTGTTATATGTTGTTTGAAATTCCCTACAGTAGAACAATACTAATAGACATTCAGGCCTGGAACTGCAAAAGTGTCATTTAAAAGCATTTTATGAGCCAAAGAGAGATACGCTGGGGGAGCCGTCTATGTTATTTTTTCCACTTTGCGTGTCAAACGTGTCATAGTAGGAAATTACATTATTATGGTTTGCAAAGTACCACTTACAAAGCACCGTGACTGCAGCATAAGCCTGCATATTGGTCAGGGTGTGCTGATCTGGATATATAGCATTGTACTCTCAGACCTGTAAAGTTACAGTATGAACAATGACATTAATATACATTAGTTCAAGATTTTTCAACCAACTGATTGATGATTACTTTTGCCTGGCTCACAAAGAAGCCTGATTGATGATGACATCATAAACTTAAAAAAGCAACTAAAAGCAAACATTTTAAAGGTTCCACATTATACTCCTTTTGAACAAGTTATTATAAATCTTGGAGGTCTCTGAAATATGTATGTACAGTATAATGTTCCAGTTGAAATACAACTCAACATGCATGGCAGCGTCCCTGAAATTCCTTGTTTCACTCCTCTTCCGAACACACTGTTTCAGTGTCTGTAGTGTTAAATGCAAATTATATATTTTCTGTCCTTTACTCTTTACTGAAGTGCATTGTCCTAGCCAATCAAAAAACAGGGACTTACCTAAAAAAAAAATGCTAATTGCACCCACATATACTGTCTATAATGTATGTGTGTGTATATGTCATCACATTGATGGGTAATTTTAAAAAGAAGGAAAAACGAAGAGGAGAGTAGCATAATTTTCTGCTTCATATTTTGTCTGTGTGCACAAACATTTTAGACTCTCATAGAAATTTCTAAAATTGATCAAAAAGTGAATTTCGGATGATAGGACTTCAAAGGAGAAGCCGAGAGCTCCCAAGCAAATCATTTAGCAGTGATTTATTGTCAAAGTCGAAGTTGAAGTCAAGGTCGAATTTCATAAAAGCATCAACCTAGCAGGGTTTTTCTTTTTTTTTTCTTTTTTCTTTTTTTAAATCTAATGATCAGTTGGGTTGAGTAAGCGAGATCATTTCCTTTTCTGGAGTTTTCACATGTTGAGCAGCAATGAATAATGCCATGCTGTCAGGTTGTGTAATAACCTTTTGAGAAAATGGATTAGTGTTAATTCCCTCTTGCTTTTTTCAGCCCTCGGTATATAATAATTTAGCAATAATGTAGTCCCTGTGTGTGGATTAAAGTGTTGAGGTTTCTTGAGCACTTCAATTAGCAGGTGAGGATTCTTCCGAGGTCTACTGACCGGCAGATGATCCTGTGTGCCGACCGGAGCGCGAATAACAGTGAATTATTTATCAAATCTGAGGAAGCAGGAGAAAAAGCAGAATAAAGAGGGGAAGAAAAATGGACCGAGAGATGTCCTGAATTGGGAATGTTAACATTTTAAATTGAATAATTGACTGAAATGCATTTTCTCTGACGGCACGTTAACCAAGCGTTACAAAATGTTTCTTCTGAGCTCTTTGTTGCAGCGACGTTTGTTTGCTTTTTTTCTTTTTGGTCTCATTACAATGTCTTTGTTCAGTGATATTCGCGAGTCCCGAAAGATCACTTAAATCATTAGTAAGACCCAGAATCTGTGCTAATGATGAAGTTCGTGCTGACGGTTGAATCATTCGTGTTATTTGTATTGTGAAATGTGTCCCTAAGGATGGCAGAACCTCTTTGGTACTTGATGATATAATGAGCTGTTGGCACTGTGGTCGAATAGTCACTATAGCATCATTAAAAACAGCCTGCCATCTGACACCGAAGGGTTTTGGCTTGGTTACAGAAAAACATTTCTCAATCATTCAGTTCCTAACCCAGAGGATACTGAAACTCAGCCCAGGTACCCTGTTTCAAGCCTGTGCTTGTTATTTATTTATTTAATTAATTAATTAATTTTAATTTTAGGTTTGAGGACCAGTTTTCTGACTGTTTTCATGTGGTATTTTTTTTAAGTTTCTTCCCTCGTACACCTACGAGTATGATCGGCTACAGAACGGTATCTTCTCCGCAGGAATTTATATACATGTTGTTGTTGTTGTTATATTTTTTAATGATATTTTTTTATAATTAGTTAGCATAGCTAGCTACAACGAGTTAGAAAGTGAATAAGAGGATATTTTCTCATGTTTGTGCTTGGAAACCTTCCGTAGACTGATTCTGATTGCTTACCCCTAATGGCTTTTACTCAACCCCTTCCAAAAGCTTGCATGAAGAAGAATGTTGTATTAGCTACGCGCTGTCGATGTAACCACGGCAACCAGCAGTACACAATTATAGCAGTAATAATGTTCATGAAGGCCTGACTTTCTGGTTTGGATACTGGTTTAAAACAACTTAAACATGAAGCATCAGGTGGAGGAAAATGTCAAATTTCAGTATGCAGTAAAAACCGTGTATTGGAAATTACTCCAAAGAAAGTGTGTGTGATTTTTATATATGACGCAAAGTGGAGTTAAAAATCCTCCTTCCATTTTTTGTAATAATAGTCCTCTGGTTTAAAGAATTTCTGAACACACGCACACAAATAATAATGTCTTCCTGTAGTCTCTGACCACTTTCCGTAGAGATCTTTTTCTTGAATGAGTCTAAACAACACCATATTTATTTACCATGTACCCCGTCGCTGAAACACGGTCAGCTGGACATCACAGTGACCAAAGATTGATGCATATACTGTCCCCGATGATATAAACTAGTGATTTCTGTTACACTGTAGAGTTTTTTTATTTTTATTTTTTTGTAATAGGATCTGTAGCATTTTGCAACCTGGCCTTACACCCACTGTGTATAATGCTGAGACATCTGAACTGGACGAGTTCTGGTTGCCATGAAAGTATGCAAGCAGCACCCGGTCCCAGTCTGCCAGCGCTAGGAAACTATCATGGCATTTATATTCCGTTCTGTATATTTACTATGTACATGTAATTAAAGGTCCCTTTTAATATTTCTTTAACAAGTCCTCCCAAAATGTCTGTTAATATTCCAGCTGAACTATAAGTTGAACAGATAAAAAAAAAAAAAAAAAAAGTCTTAATACCCCAACTCACTATTTCACTCCTTCTCCAAATGTGCCTTTTCAGTGTCAAACTGGAGCAACAAGCCGGAGGAGGGCGTCGTCTTATATGAGGTTAACTACGGGGTGAAAAAATGCAATCAGCTTGTTTAAACCCTGTCAAAAGCGAAAAAGAACAAGTATAGAATCTTTTCCTGACCGTTTTTTTTATTCGTATTAGAGACCTGTCTTAGCATATAAAAACACACTGTGTGTGTTTAATGGATCCGAAGCCGACGCTTTTCATTCACCTGTGAATCCCAGGACTGCATTGACAGTTTGTTGCGTTGCTTTGCTCACTTTGCTTCACTCGTGTCAAAATGTTGAGAGAGCTTCAGCTTCACAAGTGGCGATGCAGGTGTCGAGCTAATCAAATCGTGTATTGTGCTCGCACGAACCCTCATCATCGCTGGTTCGCGTGACGGAACTACGCGAATGTAGTTTTAATGATAAAGCCGTTCCTCGACGCTACACGAATTAAAAACAGATTTATTTTTAAAGCAGATGTTCTGTTTGTCAGCTGCAGTTGAGCTTCAGTAATGTATTTCTCCCAGCTGTTTATAATGAATTGGCCCGGCGGAATCAATGGCCTTATCTGAGTCGAGCAAATTTTGACTGAAATTGACTAAAGCTCCAGTCACTTATCCATGCAGACAGCCTTTCTCCTCTTCTGGCAGATTCCCAGTGGGGTAGACAATTGCATATTTCCACACAACTGGGTCATGGTGAGGCAAGGGCATTTCAGTTTAAACAGGAGGCAATCAGCAAAACACCGCCAGCATCTTGTTTGTGCTCTTTGATATATTCCCTTTTTAAGATTGTCCCTGTGAGACCGGTAGCTTCGCGTGATTGTCACCAGAATGAAAAGGTGGAAATGTTTGACCAAAGAATCACCCTGGTGTCCTGTGTCAATCTCATGCACTCGGCGATAAAACGGGTTCATTACTCGCTGTTTGCAGAGCCCTTAAATTGGAGCGATTGTGGTCCAAAGTAAATCTATGCTTCCATATACAGTATTTGGAGAAGTCTTCAGTTGCAAGCAGAGTCCCCGTGCGATCATATGACTCCCTGTGAACATGGACAACGCGGAGACCTGGCGGTTTGTGAACTTTACTTTTGCGTGGCTCATATTCAAGTATGCACTTTAGAACAAGTTCCTCTTTTAAAAGAAAGGCCTAATTGCATAATCGTTTTAAACGTAATTGTTTCTAACTAGTTCGCTGCCTCAGGACTTACCGCTGTACAGGAATCTCAATTTGTCGTTCTTCTGTTGTAAACGGATAATAATGAAAATTCTGCATTTAAAATGTGTTTAGGAGAAAAATCACGTGTTCCGGGGCTCTGTGGGTAACAGCAGCCGAGATGCTTATTGAATTCCTGTGTAGTGAAATCACCCTGATAAACAACACGCCGTTTTGCTTTCTTAATTTAAACCCCCGTTTATGTTTTGCAAGCGAAGACATTCTCGGCTTTATAGGTTTGGCAGCACGGACAAGGGAGGCTCAGGCGCGCACGAGAGGGAAGTCGTGTTGAAGTAAGACAACAAATTATGCGTTCATAAAACTGAAAAAATATATACATATTAGAAAATCCGAAACATTTATTTATTTATTTGTTTATTTTTCTCTCAGTAGATCTTCGAGCTGTTGGCACAGTGTTTTCTGAAATGCATTTAATCATCAGGCATCAAGCCTAGAGTTTGTTTTATTTTGTAATGTAATTTGCAGTTGTTTTCTTTTATTTTTAAGTTACCCAAAATGCCATTCAACGACGAAACAATATCACAGCCAGTGGAAATTATCCCTTGTTTCATCTCTAACTAAAAGATCCAGTGTTGCAGCACTTTTCACCCTGGACGTTCATGCTAACTCACCATTCGTGATGAAAGGGGGGTCTGGAGTTTAAATTCCCATGATGCCCGAGCTTTATTGAGGGTTGGGGTGCAAGGTTTCTTTTAAAAGTACTATTTAAATGGTTTGACCTTTGAGAAACTGCTTAGTTTTTTTACACTTCATGTTAGTAGCTAGCGGTACGCGGTATTCCCTTCATCCTTGCTGAAGCCTAGCCTCATGGAACTTTGTAATCTGCTGTACTGACTCATTACTCCACCACTGGTTAATTCCAAATCCGTTAAAACCATATTGAATATTTATCGCCCTTTCAGTAACACCAGCATTTGATCTGAAACGTAATATTAAATGCGATAACTTAAGGCTTTACAATATGATTTATAACCGTCGACAAACTCACTCTCTCACAGTCTACAGCATCCTGGAAAAAGAAACGGCATGTTGAGTTTCTCAGCAAGCACAAAGACAAGCGTATAAATGCAGTGTGTGTATCTTGTGGTGTGGTATGTTGTGTTTGGGTGGTTTGAATGGGATATTTTATACTCGTCCTTTGGCTTCCAGCGCCTTGTCACTGGAGGCTTTGTCCATGGTCGATGTATTCTGCTGCGGTACATATGAAGCACAGATTGGATAGATCCAGTGTGAGCAGCGGGAATCACCGGGCTGGTTCCAGACTTTCTGAATAGTGGCCGTCAAGTCAGAATAAAAACCGAACGTCTGACTGTAAATT
This sequence comes from Clarias macrocephalus, assembly GCA_011419295.1. Taxonomy (NCBI): domain Eukaryota; kingdom Metazoa; phylum Chordata; class Actinopteri; order Siluriformes; family Clariidae; genus Clarias; species Clarias macrocephalus. The sequence continues at coordinate 152,014 of JAAGKR010000933.1, forward strand.
GGTGTTTATTTGTTCTAAAATGTCTGGCACATCTATTTGCGCATATTTTCTTGTTTTTCTCACATAGGACATAATGTAATGGGACGTATTTTCAACCAGTCACGGTGGCCTTACTATTGTCGATGTAAACATTTGCATTCACATTTGAAAATGCCATTTTCAAAGTACAAAAGCCCAAGTTAAAAACAATCTGATTTTCATACAGAACAAATGCTACTTTTTATGCACAAACTGTACTGAGACACTTCAGGTAAAGAAAGATAATATAATATATGTCATATTAATATAATCTTAGCATATTATTATCGTATAGCATATGTAGTGTGTGTGTGTGTGTGTGTGTGTGTGT